>CAKNXH010061545.1:47095-118504 GCA_932178445.1 Andricus quercusramuli
GTCATAGGATGCGTATTTTTTGAGATATTTCGATGTCTCAAGTTAAAAAAAAAAACACCCAGTACATTCTAAATCAAGAAGATGGTAATTCACACACTACTGGAAAGTATCCTGAGCATTAAAAAAGAAGAAAAAACCCTCTTTCACCTTCCATTCATAAAGTATCATTCATTAAATTGATTTTATGGATTTATTAATTTCAATATTTTGTGCAAACTGCGCGCACGCGCAAAGATATTGACCAAGCTGAAAAATGCGTTTCTACATGTATATAGAATGTACGAAAAAAGTTTGAATTGTGTGCCTTAAGATTAGTTTTTGACTTTTTTTTTAGAGAAAATGACACTTTACGTGGATATGCCCATACAAACAGACAGACACTGACAAAATTTTATGATTTTCGGACTCTGTGAATGCCGAAACGTAAAGATCCGTTGAAAACTAGAGATCGAAAATTTGGACGATTACATTACACTCTCATGAATGAAAATGTAAAAATAGTTATATTTTATTTTTCCATTATGCTATGAATGGAATAGTTAGTCTGACTCGGATTTTGCTTGAGACTTGACATACATGGAAAGAAAAAGTTCATTAAACTTTCTTGAAGTATTACAAGAGTCGGGGATGAGAGCGAACCTTGAACAAATTTTCTATATTCTGTATAACTTTCAGGATTTAATATAGAACTAACCTAGAATAACTCTACAAGAATTCTGTAAACTTTATATTGAACTCCGATTTGAAAAAGTTTAATCAAATATATAGAGAAATTCATGAAAGAATGCTGAAAACTTTCGTAGAAATCACAATTGAGGTACTAAAAGTTTGTAATCACATAATTATCAGGTTTAAATACCTCAATTCAGTCAAATGTATAGAAAAATTCTTCAAAAAATGTTGAAAAATCTCATAGAAATTCGATTCGAAGTATTGAGTGTTTGTGAACTACTTCAATATAAGATCTATAGACTTCAGTTCTTTAAAATGTAGCTGCGCAGTCGCTACTGTGCATTAGCACGCGTTGCAAATTAAAATATTAAGTTTGCCAATAACCGACACATCTCTAAATGGTAAATCCACTACCCGGGTGCACCGGAACGTGCACCAGGTCGTTCAAGACGTCATCTACGAGAACTTTTTTAGAATCTAAATTGTATCAATAGCCAAAATAACTACAAATGGTGAGTCGACGATCAGGATGCACCGGAACGTGCACCAGGTCGTTTGGCACGTATCCTACGAGAACTGCTTTAAAATTCAAATTGTTTCAACATCCAAAATAATTAACAGTGGTGAGTCGACGATCCAGGTGCACCGAGTCGTGCACCAGGTAGTTTAGCACGTATTCTACGAGAACTTTTTAGAAATTTGAATTGTTCCAACCACCAAATTAACTACCGTCGACTCACCATTGGTAGTTATTTTGGCTATTGACACAATTTAAATTTTTGAAAAGTTCTTGTAGAATACGTGCTAAGCGACCTGGTGCACGTTCCGGTGCATCCTGATCGTCGACTCACCATTGAAATCATCAAATCAAGCTTTCTTCGACCTTTTTTTTATATTAAGAAAATATGAAAGAAAACAAAGTTTTCTTATTTTTGTTTCGGTCTTACGACCCATTTAGAAAAATTAGAAAAAATAAATCGAGTCCAAATTCCTTTTTATTGACGTTTCGGCCCCATCTGTGGGTCTTCATCAGAAACAAACATCTTGAAGAATAATCGGAGTCAATCATAAATATACGTCGAAGCGAATGACAACATTTAAAAATTTTTTGAAGTTAGATATCATTCTGAAGTTTTAAAAATCATTATGAAGTTTGTAAAAAAAGTATTGGGAAACTATAAAGTCCAAGGAACTGTCCCAATATGTTCAAAAAGGTTCATATTTTGTAATTAAAATGCTGTGAAACTGCTAACAAAACTGATGTTTTTTAAAAACTTCATAATGATTTTTAAAACTTCAGAATGATCTGACTTTACAAAATTTTAAAATGTTCTCATTCGCTTCGACGTATATTTATGATTGATTTCGATTATTCTCTAAGATGTTTCTTTCTGATGAAGGCCCACAAGTGAGGCCGAAACGTCAATAAAAAGGAATTTTGACTCGATTTCTTTTTCTATTTTTTTCTAAATCTATCGTAAGACCGAAATAAAAATATGAAAACTTTATTTTCTCTCATATTTTCCTAATGGTAGTTAGTGCGGCTATTGACATACTTTAGATTCTAAAAAAGTTCTCGTAGATGACGTCTTGAACGACCTGGTGCACGTTCCGGTGCACCCGGGTAGTGGATTTGCCATTTAGAGATGTGTCGGTTATTGGAAAACTTAAGATTTTAATTTTCAACGTTAAAAATTGAAATAGATTCAACTTTTCCCATGTAATATCTTATTTAATCAATTCAAAAAATATAGAATTGGGAATTCAACTTTTAAAATTATTTGCAATGCAAGCCTTTAATTTCATATAACTTATATAAACTTATACTATATAGTTATATAACATCTTATTAATCTTGAACCTACTAGAATTTATAACCAAAAGAGAATTTGCGATTAAAAATTTGTTCGAAATTTAAAGTTTCCAAAATTTAAAAAATGTCAAAGATCCCGAAATTTGTAATGACCTAAATTTTAAACTAAATTTTCGAAATATGATATTCTTGAAATTACTGACATTATAAATATAAAACTCCAGCAATTTCAAATTTCCGAAATCATTAACCTAGAATTTTCAAATCACAAAAATTTTTCAAACAGCCCTGCACAGCTGTAGCTTATATTTTAGATTTTTTTTATACTACAAGTTATGTTAGCTGCGAGGTTTTCTCAGGAGCTCCGAATGCGTAGGTAGGGGGTTCGAGCCCACAGCGAATAATAATTTTAATAGCGTGCGATTATTTGTGTAGTGATTGTTTGTGTGATAGTAAATAATTATGTACTTAAATATGTGAACAAATATTGAAGCACAATGATAATAATAATGATAATAAAAAAGATTTTTTTTAGGCTAAAAATCGGCCATGATTTTATAGAACTGTTCTCTATAGTTTCGAGACTTCTCCGATGTAGACTGTATATTAGCTGGACTTAAAGATTTTCTTGAACTTTTCTACGTTTTTCGCATTTTAGAGAACTCTGTATTAAATTTTGTAGAATAGTTCGATGCAATGTAAAACCAAGAAGATTTTAACTTTTAATAAACTACCCGTCGTATCCTCTACTATAGGACTAGTTCTATAAAATTTAATGACTTTCACTTTCACACTCTCCATCATGCAATTTTTGACGAACGTTTTATACTAACAGACTGAAGTCTGGCTAAGAAATGTTATATAGGTTTCTTCATCATTCTTCCTGCAGAATCGATTGGTGCAATCAGTTTTTCAAAATAATGACTTTCAGTATAATTTGTTTAAATAAATTCTTATCAACAATTGCAAACGAATTAGTTTCATGCTATTTGTCCCGGTTTTTCCCAGGGCCTTAATGGGTTAATTAACAAAAATCATATTTCATAAACAATTGGTCATAGAAGGTTTAATGAGGGCTCATCAGAAAACTTATTTTATCAGGCAAAATCATCTTCTATACTTATTTACGTTATCTGTTAGCCGAAAAGAAGTGGATAAATCCACGCGAACGTGTAATAAAACGTTTACAATTTTCAGTTATTTTTTAATAAAAGAGTGGCCCTACCTTCATTTTCTTTGGGTTTCTGAGCTTCAACAGGATGTCTGCTTGAACGTTTTAAGCTATAACAAATCACTGGCAGATAATTTGTCTGCACTAAATTTACTTCTAACTACATATATTTTAAAAACAGAAAAATTACCATTGGGAAGAACTTCTAACTTAATTTTTTTTTTAATTCAAGTTTCTTAGTAAAATATTTTGAAGGAAAAGAGAGACAACAATTATTTCAAACAGTTTAATCTAGAGGAGTGCAAAAACTAGGAAGCATGTTTAGGGTGAATCGGGACCCGTAAGAAAAAAATTTAATTTGAACATTTTTCTGTCTGAACTTTAATTTCACGATTCATGAATTACGAAATGGACTTTGACGCGAGTTTTTAAGGGAATTGTGTCCTTGATTTGTCGCAGATATCACGATACTCATAGGGAAACAAGAAAAGAGTTAAAGGAGACAGGGGAGTGAAAATTAGAAAATGCCGGGTGCAGGAGGTCAGCCGACCCAGAGGACGACCTTCAGACCTCCATGGGTCAAAGATGGACCCAATCCTCTACCTCTACCCACGGCACCTTGGACTCTGAACAACAGGCGGGACTCAAAACCAACAACAGACGAAGCGCCAGCTTTCACAAAAGTCATGCTCAAGGTAGAATTTTATAAATAACAAAAAACGTCCTCGCGTTTAAAGCCGTTTATCCTCCTTAATCACAAATCAGATATTAAATCGATTAAACATAACTTATCAATTTTTAAAATTACAAATAAAAATAAAAATTCCAAGTATATTTCAAGTTTACTTCAGCTTAGAAAAAGAACTTTCTTTGTACCTATATCAAATAAAAAAGACACTTATTTGGCGAAACATATTAAATTTATTTTTATTTTTATTGAATTGAATATTTTACCTGAAGAAGATCATTCGAATTTCGTAATAGCAATACAATTTTATATTGAAGAAAGAAAGGATAATCTTTCAAGTAAACACATATTTATTACCACTCCCTGAATACACTGGTCTCTTGTATCAGTCGTATCACAATTTTACTTGAAACATTCACATTTTACAAGAAAGCACTGATTCTACTAAAATCGGAATATCACGTCACATTAAAGTATCATTTCTGAAGTACCAGAATAATTCCAGGATTCTAAAACATCAAAGGGGGATTAAGTTTAGAAGAAAAAGATGCGACAACACACCTTTCACTACTACTAGTGTCTGGAGCAGTGACCAACTGACCATTACCCCTAATTAAATTGAAATTATAAATAAATCAAAAATCAAATTAACCCATTTTTAAGAAGAAAAGTAATTAAAACAACAGGTAACTTTCAGCTACTTTCTACATACAAGCCATTTAGTCAAATTACGACTAATTAAATTATTTCTAATATGAATATTTTTATTTATTTTGACAAACTTTTCAATTTAAAGTGACAATTTTCAAGTTTGCGAGTTAGATTATGCTACAAATTATTAGTTTTCGAAATTTCGTTTGGCAGAAAACTACAGATTAAAATTGAAGTTATTTTCCGGGTGATCACAAAATTTAATTTTTGAAAGTATCTATTCATTTTATTTATTTATATTTACTTTTTTTGTGAATACTAGACCAATTAAAAATCTACTCAATTAAAAAAAATATATTCATTAAACTTATTTTATTTTTTATTCTATATATTTTATTTTCATTATAAATGACAATTCGAAAGATTCCAGGACTATCAAATTGGATTATTTTGTTGGTTTTGAAATCTTTAAATTTGAAGGTTTTCGATTTTCAAAGATAAAGATCAAAAACACAAAGACTTTTAATGACGTAAACTTCCTTACCAATGTTTATACTTTCAAATATATACATTCATTTTTTAAACAGTGTGAATATAAAGGTCCTAAATATCTAGTAATATCTAGAAATGTTCGTTATTTAAATTTCGATGCTTTCATAATCTAAAATTGTAAATATCAAAATTGAAAGTATAATTCGAAATTTTTTTTTGGAAGCTTTTCCAAACGAATCCCCCAATGTCAAAACCATCATTTTTCAAAAACAGTTCCTAGACCATGAGAAATATTTTATCATTCTTAAAGTTCAAATTCAAGATAAAAAAAACGTTGAAAAAATATAAATTACTTTTAAATTTAAAAAGAAGTAAAATGTAGAACTTTAAAAGTTCAATACAGTCACTTAATCATTTTTAAGGCCGTAGCTACGTGTACCGAAATTTCGGTACTAATAGCCGGATTTTTTCGGTAAACATAGACACTGCCTATTTTTAAATTAAAATCGTTGACTTCTCTTTGCAATTTTTAATCTTCATTTTTTTAACCATTCTAATTTTTTTACAAAACTAAGAAATTCGACAAAGTAACCAAAAGATGAAAATATTATCTTAGTAATCATTTAGGGCTGAAATTTTATAATAAATCTCGTTCTTTCTTTTGTTTTGGAAAAGCAAAATGTTTTTAAATATTCCCTTTTTCCAAATTTCTAAATATAATTAATTTTAACCAAAACAGATTTTTAGTTTAAGATGCTTTTTAAATTAATTTCCCAGAGTTTTCAAGTATTTTTTTTTTATTAAGGTTTTTAAATTTACCTTATCCAATACTTCTTAAGTTTAAGTTTTCTATGCATTTAATTATTGACAAATTAGGAAGAATTCCAGTTTCAGATTGAAACTAAATATGATATATGATGAACTTATAAAATTATGTGCGCCTTTTTTACGAGTTAGACGGAACACGTAGAGATGAACCGTCTCCACTAATTGGTCTATCGTTCAAGTTTCTGTCTCGCACTCTATAGTTGCAGAATTGATAAACACCTTGGGAAACATGCAATCTATAATTGCAAATGCTCAATTAATTCAACACGAGAGAACAAAGTTTGTTCGTAGTAGAGGGTTGGATCGGAAGGCGAGAAAATCTGTGTCTACTAAAACTCTGCTAACGACGTTAATCGAACCGTACGCGCAATTAAGGAGCTAATTACTAGTCTACAATGAGGAGAAAATGCAGATTGCATTCCCACTTTGCAAAAGATATTAAAGTTAATACTGAAGTAACCAAAAAGCAAAGAAGAAAATTTTAATTCCAGAGGATTCGACGTTATTTCATTTGAAGAGATTCTTTAAAATTAAAAATTATTTATTAATTATAGCCTAACAAAAACTTAAATGGAAATAAGAGAAAAAGAAACAATCTTTACAAGAAATGTTCTGAACATTATCAGATTCGAAATTGTTAATTTATAAAGTATTCATTTTTTTTAAATCCGAAATAATTCTTTCAAGATAATTGGCATTATAAGTGGGTAAATATAAAAGCACTTCTTTCTGAGATTTTCATATTGTTTGTCAATATAACGTTATCAACGAATAAATTGAAGGTTATGCGTGAAACACTGAAGCTCCCATCACATCAGATTCGAACAAAATACGTTGAGAGGCATGTGTGTTTATTTCTGTTTACCATATTGTTAATTCCCTGGAAAGAGTTTGTAGCATACCTATACACTATACAATGGCACTTTGCCACAAGATCATTCGCAAATCGTCAACTAAGAGGAAACGCGTTATTCGAAAATTTCAAACACTTTTCTACCACTAGAGCTACACACGTGGATTGGAAATCTAACTATTTTTACAACGAGTAGTTTCGTCGCGCAAATAATGACCGATAATTCATCAGAATTGAATGAATTCCAATAAAATGTTCTCCCAGTCAATCTATAGATTGCAAGGTCATTTTTCAGAGTATTAAATCTTCAATATTTTTAAAGCACCTCAAACTTATCAAAAGAATACATATAACACTATTTTTTTAACGATTTTTGGGAAATGTTAAAAATATATAATCTATAAAATATAAATTATTATTTTTGATAATCTAATTTTGATTTATCTGGATTTGAAATCGCCATCAATTTTTACCCGAATCGGCATTTTCCCGAATATTTGGGTCACCGAAAGTTCCATATTCCGGAATTTGGGTATTTGAAAACATGTTTAATTCCAAGTTATGAGATTCAAAAAAAAAAAGAAAAAATGTGTTTTAAATTTGGTTTGAGAATTTAAATATTTCGTTTTTAAATTATTTATTATTTCTTCAGATTAGAATCAGCACAGGAGCATGAGATAAAATAAAAGAGAGAAGTTTATGAAGTTTGTTGCATGCTGAAGCAGTAGTAATGGATCGTTATAGTCAGGCAGTTAAGTAAGCACATGAAACAAGCTATTCTCAGGTACGTTTATTTCCTGGAATTGTTTCAAATGAAACCAAAACCAAAATTATATTTCTGATAAAAAATGTGTGCAGTCATTTGCGATTGTATACCATTTAATTTGCCTGAAAATTTCGATTTAATGATCTACTTTCGAACATTTTACACATAAATTTGTGCAAATACTTAGTTAATTCCTAATTCGAAAATTGTCTATACAACGTTTTTATTTCGACACAGGTATTTAAACTGTACAGAAATTCTTTACAAATATTTTAACCAATTTAAATATTTTTCCCCAACAAATATTTGGAAATAAATGATGCCAAATTGCTTAAAGCCATGCCATATACTGACCCAATTCCTACTTTACTGATATTTTTTTCAAGAACTCACGTCCGCACGAAATGAGATACAGGCTAGAAAGTTTGTGAAATTAAGTAACAGGCACTGAGAATTGTATAGTCCTCAATTTTTAGAAATACAACCAAATTTATATTTCAAATTTAAAAAAAAATAAGTTTTGTAATTCATTCATTAATTTTAGAATAATCATAATTAGGACAACGCAAGACGTTCGTTAGTTTTTTTATTTTATTTCACACATTTTCAACTCGATATCTCATTTTGTGTGGACGTAAAAAAAATGTCGACTAAGTGAGCAATCCGGTAGGTACGGCATGGCTTTAGCACACCAATATATTTTTAAATGAAAATTATTTAATTTCATTTTTAGTTTCCTTATTTTCGATTAGAAAGTGAGAAGTCATTTAATTTCATTTTTAGTTTCCTTATTTTCGATTAGAAAGTGAGAAGTCAATTAAGTTAATTTTTGCAAAGTAAATATTATGTATTAAAATTGAATGACACTCCTTAAGAGTGTTAACACTGAGATCCTCGTGGTAAAGTGTGAGGAGTAAAGAGGATCTCGACTTCGTAGGTATAAGCCTCTGGGTCACGATTATTTAAAGACACATGCTTCTATTTCAAATGTCCGACGAAGTCAGCTGCAACTTTTGCCAGTTTCCTTAAGTGTAATATGCTTATAAATGATATATTACTTGTCCAATTTCAAATTTATCACATTATAACTTCTAAAAATTCGTTACAGTTTCGAGAAAAGTCTTAAAACATTGACTTCCATTTTCTTTGAAACTCGTCCATTTTAACAATGGCATATTCCCAGAATAATAAAACGTATAGCACATCAGAAGTTGTTTACAGGAAACTGAGAATAAAACTGTTTCAAATTTATTCGTGCCCCCGTGATCATTAACTTTATCGTAATAATTTAAACACCGATCATAAAATCAAGTGGTTTTCAATTTTTCAATTTTTCATTTTTAAATACTTTCAATATCTTTGATATTAATAGAAATTATAAATACAAATATCAGTTTTTACAATGCCAAAAAAGTTCCTCAATTCCGGATAATATAACTATATATTAATTATAAGAGAAGTTGTAGACTCCGGAAGCTACGATCATGGCTCCTTAAAGCAACCAACCCGAAGCAGCTGGAACGTGTACGTCATCCGCTTCTGCTCCTTCTGTCCTAGAAGGTAAGCAAAGAACGGGAAATTTACGCGAGATAACATCGGGCAACACTGTTCCTTGGAGTCAGGTCTCTAGCCGCGGATGACCTTACGCGGCAGACGAGACAGTTGGAGATGAGGGTTTCACCTCTACATACTTTTTCAGAGCTACCAATCTTTGTAGAATGTTATGAGGAACAGTGTTGACGGACCAGATGAAGTGATCCTAGAAGAACAGCTTTTTGCATCCGGTTCGCGATGGAATGAGCCTGACGCTGGCAAGCCGGAATCTTGTTGAGTTGGCTAATAAATGAAGATTATGAGAACTGCAAGATGGATTTTGTATTTGTAGCCTTGGTACAGCCTACTCAGCCCGAAAAGAAGTACTTGATATTTCGCCCGTTTTTCTCCCTCCTATGCCCTGATATTACCAAGGGCTGGTGCCGAGAATTCAATCACGTAAATGATCTTGTTCTTCAGATCTTGGAGACCAATATCAGGCTTCGTAGCACTGATACGTTGAGTGGTGAAGAATGAGAAATTTCAGTAGATTTTTCACCGATCATTCTCCACAACGGACTCGAGTTCCCCCTGGGCGTATGGCAAGACGGGCAATAGATCAGCACCATAGACGTGCCTAAGATGGTAATGTAACACTTTTAGAGCCACATTGTGCCTCTCTATGTACCCGTAGCGTGCATATTTAGAGCATCCACTGAGATCATGTCCAAGTGTTTCTGGCTCTTGCTTGCACGCTCGGCAGTTGGTATGGCTTACAGGTACATTCATTATGCGCTCGCGGTAAACTAAGGTGTCTATAACGTCGTCTTGGCAGGCAAAAAGAAATCCCTCAGTCTCCGATCTCAATCCAGCAGACTTGAGAAACATGTTGGACGGACCCATCGAGAGCTCTTCTCTACGTATGATACTGCAGAATTTACCATGAAGGGGCTTGTCAGCATGGTCTCTTAGTAGAAGCGTATGTTCTGCTTCCTGTGCACGAATTTTGAGCACCAGAGGTGGGTAGCGATGCTAGGCCATGTGTAGTGTCACTGGAATTAAATGGGAGGTCAAGCTCCTCTGCGGCCCTATCTGCGGCATGGTATAGAGACGCCGCAGCATTGGAGACTTCATGTTGATGTACGAGTCGCATAAGGGAATCTGTGCTATTTAGAACTGAGCAGGCTGTAGCCAGAACCCTTCTTCGATGAAGACACTGTAAGCTTAGCAAGCCTCTACCCCCTTTATCTCGAGGGAGATATATTCGCGGTACGGAATATCTAGGATGAAGATTTCGATGGATTGCATTGGCATCATCTTGCGTGTGCTTCGATCAAGTTGCTTCAACTCATCGACGTTCCATTTTACTGCACCAAACGTGTAGAGCAGTATAGGAACAGCCAGAATATTGGTCGCCTGGATCTTATTATTTCCAGATAATTCGGAAGCCCAAATTTTTCTGAGAATTTGGCGATACCTTTTAACAAGGGCCGTTTTTAACACACGCACATTTTGGGTTTCCGCTTGCGGTATACCGAGGATATGTATATGTTTCTACAATACCAAGATGTTGAATGGTATTTCCGCCTATGAGTTGAACATCCTGATCGTCACGCGATGATGTAGTTTCTAGTCTTTTTTGGTGTAGGTGGACGCAGGCACACTTGTCCAGTCCGAAGCTCATGCCACTCGCTTTAGAATACCTATTAACCGCCTCTACACGGATGTTAAGGTCCTCTTTCGAGGAAGCAAATAATTTAAGGTCGTCCATGTATAAAAGGTGTTTGACCTTATAATCTCTTATGTTCGGCGGGCCACATAGGTATCCAGAGCTTTTGCCTCGGAGCACAATAGATAGAGGCAAGAGGGGGATGCAGAAAAGTATCGGACTTAGAGAGTCTCCTTGAAAGACCCCCCTCTTATATGCGACAGATCTTGTAGTTACTTGTCTTTTGTCAGATGTCATGACAAATCTTGTCCGCCACAAGAGCACTCAAGGAGCTTAATCAGTAGCTCATGGTTCGTGTTGTCGAATGCCTTACGGTAGTCAATCCAAGCCATGGCCAGATTGCGTCAATACCTAATCGAGTCCTGGGTAGTACACCTGTCTATTAACAGGTTCTCCCTGCAACCTGCCAGCCCTCTCTTGCATCTACGTTGTTCGACTATTACACTCCATACCGGCTCGATAGATGTTAATATTCTCTTTTTGAGGATGCCAGTGAAAGTAGTAAATATACGAGCTAGATGTTGGTGCGTACAAGTAAACTTCTTCCACCAAAAGTTGTTGATTTTATCTGGCCCTGGCGTTGAAAAGTTCTTAGTTCTAGCGATAACTTTCTTCATTTCTTCAGCAGTAATTAGTGGACACTCTTCCTCTGGACCTTTTAACCTTTGCCTTTGGCAACAGTTACGAAAGAATGATACATCAGAAGCGTCTTCATTTAGCTGATAAGTTAATTTTACTCTTGTACTTTTCTTGACAGGTCCATGTCTCGCTACTGTATAGTTAGTACAAATATAGATTTATGTATGGCCATTTTAGCTTCTTTATATGTTTTTATTCTATAACTTTAAATAATATAACATTAAAACTTAATAAGAAACAAATAAAAAAATATCACGACTATAAAAGTAAGAAATTAATTATTTTCAGTAACGTTTCAGTAAGGCTTAAATTTATAAATATTTCGTTCACTTGCATTAGCTGGCAAAATGTATACATTTCGGAAATCTTTATTGCTTTCGATTAGATACTTCAGTACATGCTGAAAAATTAAGTTCAGCTTATATGTTAATTTATTTTCGGCACTTCATAGACTGAACTCAAAGTTGGACCACGTGCTTCAAGAACTAAGATTAGAATATTGATTTTATATTATAACCAATAACCATAATAGTAGCGAATAATATTAATAACTCACTTCAAGAAACCTTCAGAAAAGATTAAAAAATGCCAAGTTTTAATTAAACCGACTCTAGTAAATAAATCATTCAAACAAAATTAATCGTAATCAAATTTTTGAAATATGAATAAGTAAAAATTGGAAATTCAATTACATTAAATGAAAAGCAAGAATTAAAAAAATTTCAAAACTAAGAAAAGTTATTTTTGTTAAATAGCATGCCAATAATATTAATTATATATTTATATTCAATGCTTCGCATTAATTTTTCTAAGGCAAAAAACCGGTGCATTTTTACTACACCTACATAATATTAATTGCACATTTTCCTGTTTATGATACAGATTTCGTTTTTGATTCTAATTTATATAAATTATTAGAATAATATTCCCTGACATAGAGAAAAATTGAGAATTTCAGAGTTAATAATAATGGTATTGTTTAATAAAGAAAATATTCTTGTTTATGAAAAAATTGCCAACATACAAAAACTGTTTATTTGAATATTTTATTTTTTACAAGATTAAAATTTAAAAACAAAAAATGTATAATTTACGGCAATATCTAGATACACCGAAAATCGGTGAGCGTAGAGCACATATTTTCGGCGAGTCCAATGGAGCTGGAAATGGTCAACCGAAATACGGTGAGAGCAATACAAACAATTTCGGTGAGCCTAGACACATCAATAATTTAATCTAAAATCTAAATGGAAACCATTTTTGGTCCTTATGCAGTTGTAATGATCATATCTTCAAATGTCTTCATGTTTGAACGTTTCGAATGCAAAATTAAATTTGAACTATAAATACTAAGAATTTTAAATTATTTTTAATTACAATAAATGTGAAAAAAGTATAAACGAACGAAGACTAAAAAGTGAACCTAAAGAGTGTTTTCGAATTTACATCACAAGTAGGGTTAGACAGTGTTAGACAGTCTTTGCGAACATGAGCTCCACGTGAGTACCTGTCTAACTCTACGAGTGATGTACGATATTTTTTTTTTTAAATCAGCATGTTATAAGACTGTAAGGCTGTCTGAAAAGTGAGTCGTGATGTTTATAATATCTTTGGTCGTGAAAACATACGACTGATGTGACAGTCATCTGGTTGGCTGGGATTGGTAATCTCGTATGGCGCGAAATTTGAAAATAGTTCGGTCCGAGCTAAAGTATTAGATATATAAACAGTACGGTTAGAGAATACACTGTGCGTTATCCAGTGGCCATTTGTGTAACTACTAATCTGTCAGTGTGGCGGCGTTTGGAACTAATAATCTGTCAGCAACTGACACCTTTCGGTAAAGGGCTATCTAACGCTCACTTTTCAGGGGGCGTTACAGGCTCATAACATGGTGGACTCGAATAAAACAGTTTTATAATATTAGGCTAATTAACTGAATACTTATGATGTAAAATTTTTAAATGTTTCAAATTTAAGATTTCGAACTGATTGTGAGACCTACCATAAACTTCATTTTTTCGAATTAAAAATGGTGATACATTAGATATGCCCTACACTGTTAGATACATCTGCATGAAATTTAATATGCATGTGCGTGAAGCAAATATGCACTACCACTACTTAAATATAACATACATTGGTGTAGAGAATTTAATATATATATGTATATTAAATTTAATATACAGATCAGTATAGCAGTGTGCGTGAAAACTCAAAGTGCTTTCATTTCTTCAAATCTTGTCAAATATTTGCAATTAAATTAATAATCTAGAATTCGTCGACTGAATTGTTATTTATAATGAAAGTGTGACATACGGGTGGAACTTTTTACAAAATCCGCTCTAAATGATAGAAATGTAATGCTAGCACAGTTGATTGCAGGTTAGATCTGCTTTTTATTTGCCTAATTTATATTTTTGGCTTAAAATCCAGTCAAATTTTTATTAACTGGAAGGAGGTATCATGTTTTATTATTTAGAATCGAAAATTCCTGTTGAACTTATTTTGAATTTTTGTAAAATGGAATTACCTGATTTTTCTTGTAAGTGATTAACATGAATGTACATGAAAATTAATATATACGCCATGTGATGAGTGTGCCACGTGACCAGATTCCTACCTTATCGGCACTTTTTTTATTGTCAACGTATTTTCACACGAATAGCCACATCGAGTTGAAAATTTGGGATAATAAGTAAGAAGCACTAAGGAAGGCGGCTCTGGTCCTAAATTGTAATAATCATGAAAAAAGTTTTTAAAAAGGTTAAAAAAAAACTTTTTTCATGATTATTACAATTTTAGGGCCAGACCCGCCTTCCTTAGTGCTTCTTATTTATTGTCCCAAATTTTCAACTCGATGTGGCTATTCGCGTGAAAATGAGTTGACAAATAAAAAAAGTGTCGGTAACGTAGGAATCTGGTCACGTGACCCACTCGGCACATGGCCTTAATGGCGATTTCACGTAATTTATATATCAATTTTAATACACATTACATTACAATACAATACATACACAATACATTTTAACATTATTTTTAACAGTGAAATAACCAGTAATATTCATTTTTATTTATCTGAATTGTCATTTGCATTAATTTTTATTTTTCCTAATTTCCACTGGACTGAATGTAAATTTTACGTATCGTCATTTTACCAAGTTCACGGCATTATTGCTATACCGGATGCTTCTGCGGCCAAATAAAATGTAGACAATATGTCGGTATAGTTACAACGAAATGATGACAAATGGTATTTCGGAAAAATAGAAATTAGGTCAAATTAAAATCAAGGAAAATAAAAACAATGAAAACTGTCCACTTGGATAAATACAAATTAGGTGAAAAGTTAAACTTGGACCAGTTTAATGTATGGCAAATGATAATTACGAGAAATAAAAATTAGTTGAAATGTTAATTCAGATACATAAAAATGATGACAAATGACTACTCGGTAACATGAACTTCAGTGAAATTAAAACTATGACAAGTGGATTTTAGTGGTTAACAAATGTGGAAATTATCACATGTTTTTCAATATCCCTAATTCCTCTTAATACGAATAAGTCTCTCATGTAAGACTATATATTCTTTATCAGCTCCGAACATCGAAGTATTTTAAAATTGAAAAATCCAAGTCTATCTTTTCTTTTCGAATTTGTGTAAACTCATGCCGGACGTGCGACATATTTGCTAACGAAGCACCGTTGGAAGTGTAACAGAAACGATCATAATACCCCGCGAAATCCCCGAAGATTATTTAAAGACGGCCGAATGGACGACGAGACTTGCCAAGTGTACATGCTACCCCCCATTTGTTTCTTTCTCTCTCATCATCTTCCTGCTACACGAACCAAAAGAAAGAGAACAAGAATCGTAAATTAAGATTTTCTTTCCTCTTTTCTGTCGAGTCCGAGAGCTTTCAAGCTTCAGCGAACGTTCTTCTTTCGTTTTCTTTAACTCGCGAACGCGAGTATCTGTTAACGCGCAAACGAGAATAGGAAGTGATACCATAAAAATAAAAAGCGAGTAAAAAAGAAGGAAAAATAACACAAGGGCGTAGCACCTTCAATAAGATGAATGAAGCCCACGCGTTGTCTCGATGACGAGTGTTTCTGGTCGGTTTTGTGATTTTCGTGAGAACAAGTTTTGTTAATGAGAATAATTCTATTAGTTACAAGAGGATAAGACTCTTACGCGAAGATAATAAATTAATGGTATGTCTGTGTATGAGCACATTGAAATGAGGCAGGCTATTTTTGCACTACGTGATTGAAATTGTGATACGAATTTTTCATAGGGCGTCGACCAGGCTGTATAGATGAAATGAATCGGTTCAAGGCTTAAGTTGAGGTGTTCCAATAGTTTGTTATCAGTTTTATTAGAAGAATTAAATTGAATCAGATTAGATTAATATAAATTAGGCAATTTTAACGTTTACAATTTTAAAAGATTTAAATTTCAAATTAAACCATTTTTTCATCTAAAAGTTATCAAATTTTAACACTTTCAATTCAAAATTATTAATTCTCAGCTTTAAACTTGAAATTTAGGCATTTTAATCTATATTCAATTAAATCAAATGAGGGAAGAAGGAAAATTGCTTAAATGCCAAAAGCTTTCCACTTGAAACTGATCTAGTATTAAGTCTTTTATCAATTTAAAATTGTACAATTTTAAACGATTTGAATTGGATATTTTCCAGTTTTTACTAATTGAATATCAAATTATTTTTGTTCGTATTATTTATCAACTATCAAGTAATCAAATTGTAGAATATTGAAGGATTGAAAATGTTTAGATTTCAAAAGCTTTTAATTTACAAGGCTTGCATTTATAACAACTCAATTAAAAAAATTTTTTTAACGCAACGTTTAAATAAAAAATTGTTCAATAGTTTTAATCTCAAAATATTAGTCTCATGATAATCGTAATTCATTTGCAAGGCTTTTAAAAAGTATTAATTTTAAGGCTTAAATTTGAAACATATGAATCGCTTGTCTTAAAAATATTAATAATAAAAATGTAGATCACAAAAGAGTTCCGAACAACACTAAAATGATCAAGAATCAAATTAATGATATTAAATTGCAATTTTTTAATCAGATATCCCTGCAGTGATTAATTTCACGACAACTATTCTAATTGATTTAAGATAGATTGTAAAATATACTTGACAAAAATATGGAAGCAGAGGAGTGCACATGGTGAAAAATAATTTAAATATTTTTTATTTTTTGTTGTAGAGCGTACCAAAACCTGCAGAATCGGCGACGGCAGTTGCTGACCAGCCACGCAAGCAAAGCAAAATCACAATTATCCCTTCGCAACCTAATAGCGAAAAAAAGAATGCAGGTCAACCCCCGGCCCCGTCAAAAGCGAAGGAAAATGGACGACCTGAGCCAGCCTCAAGACCACAACTCGAACGACAAGTTCGTGTCGACAAGTCTCAATCTCGCGGAGAGGTTTTGCCACTTTCCAAAAGCGAGAGCACCACTGGTAAGAAAGATCCTCAACAGACGATCCAAATTAAAAAATAAATATTTCCATGATTTCAAATTTAAGAAATATCTCAAAACTAAGATAGCATATTTAAATTTTTTTTTTTTTTAAACAAGACTTATTTGAAAAACCAAACAAACATTTTCATGATTTTTGTACATCAAAACAAATTTTATCAGCGGAACTTTTTTTTCAATAACTCTATTTTTCATCCAAGATATCTCTTTATTTCACAGTCTGATCTTTTAATTTATTTTTAATATGTGAAGTCACCCTCTGAACTTCGCATTTCCATTTATTTTTCATGAAGTCAATTATAACACACACTGGGGAGTCGACTCGATTTTTTCACGCTTGCATTGTTGTGAAAAATCACCCAATTTTTTCTATTTCACGCACAGGTGCACCTACCTTGTCCAAGAGTTCGTCCAGAGCAGCCATTCCACCCCCGGCGCCCCCAAGACCGCCGCCACCACCGCCTGCGAGAACCGTATTGAAGGAACTGCCTCCGCTGTCGCAAAAACAGCAAAAAACAATAGACATGCTCAAATCTAGGCCCAGAAAGCGTCCCGATTGGGCGTGCATGATGAAAGAGGTCGAGAGTGGCAGAAAACTCAAACACGTCACATGTAACGATAGAAGCGCGCCCTTGATCGAAAGGGTCAACAAAGTTAAACCTGATCCTACAGGTAACTTGAAAATTCGAATCAAAGTTCAAATCTTACACACACAAAATCCCTGGTCATTTCTCAGTTTTCCGAAATTTTTTTCCGGCCATTCAAAGTTTCAAACTGAAGCCTTCAAAATTATATAATTTGAAATTAAAAGTTCAATTGTTAACAGCTTTTGTTAACAGCAATTGTTAACAGCTTGAAATGTTTCAGCTATTAAGGCTTCCAATTTGAAAAATGGCAAAATCTTGAAGAATGCAACTCAAAAATTGAAAACTTTAAACGCTATCAATTGGAAATTGTCCAGTTCATCAATTTAAAAGATAAAATCGTTCAACTTTGAAAGATTTAAACATGGAACCAAACAATTTTGAGGTTTTAATTTAAAGTTAATTCAAAATTAACCCGAGATTACTATTCCGTATCTCATCTAAAAGTATTCAAGTTTAAAGGCTTTAATCTCAGAACTATTAATTCCTCGTTTGAAATTTTAAATTTAAGAACGTTAAGCTACTCGTATTTTCAATTGCAACGAATCTCGAAAACGTAAAAGAAAATAAGAATAATTGTTCAATTTTAAAAGTTTAAAACTTCAAACTACTCTACTATTAAAACAATCAATAATTTAAAATCATAGAATTTTACACGCGTAAAATTAAACCTTCGATTATTCTAACTACTTGAATAAACAGTTTAATTATTAGTAACTATGGCTTTAATTTTTCTTTTTATTCTGAAACATATTTGTGGGTTCGAATTCAAATGATTTAATTTCAAAAGTTAGTAATTCAAAATTGTCTATTTTAAGGTAACAATTATTTTAGTTCATTTATTAATTTATTAATTGTTTCATTTCAACCCTAATTTAAATCCCAATCACAATTTTAAACTTAGCTTCTTTTTATTTTTAACTACAGACATGACCCTGAATTAAATATCTTAAAACTAATTTTCAGAAAATAACATTAATTTGTGCAAATTACCGTCCAGACACGAAAAGCAATTTAGCTAAAACGATTAGCTTTTAACAAAATTGGCGAGGAACCAACTGAAAGTTATAAAATTTATTAACAAAGACTACCTCAAAAACTTATTATTTACGAGTTTGACCTTCATCAGCTTTATTGTATTAGGCTCTTTTGCGAAATGTTGCTTTAAAAGACACTTAAAAAAATTTTCACTAACTGATTTTTTTTAAATATGCAAAATAAATCCTTTTAGCTTAAACACATATAGTCGTAGAAAGCATTTTTAAAATTTTTTTAGAATTTTTTTATTATTTATAGTAATTTTAATTACAGGCCCAGACCACTTCGTCTTTGAATCTGAAAAATCTAACGTGCACAACCTGCTACTAAACCAAATTCAGCAGGGAGTGAAGCTAAAAACCGTCAAAACAAATGATCGTTCGAGACCAGTTCTAGAAGGTTTAAGAAAATTTAGAAGACAGCTCACAATAGAGGAACAAATGCAAAAAGCAACAGCTGGTGCCCCTGTAGAAGCGACTATACCAGATGAAATGGATGATATTGACGCTGTTAGGGACGATCTTCAAAGTACAAAGCAAATGCTCGCTCTTGAATTAAGGAATAAAGAAGCAGTAGAAAGGGATAATAAAAGGTTACAGGTGAGAATATCCGATTCCTAACTGGGGCATTTTATATAAATGATTAGAAACAGACAATTTTCATAATCAAACCTAATTCTCTAGACACTCTTCTTTTAAAATTAATCATCTTCTGAAAATTCGACAATAATTCAACTTTTAACTATTCAGAATTATAAAAAGGGAGACAATGGTCACAAATTTTCCACTAGAAAGAAAATTTGAAAACACTGTATTTATGCAGGGAAACATTGACCAGTACCTCCTCTTAATAAAGATAAATTTTCTTTATGCACTTAATTGTAAAATTAATATCGTATGCCTTTAATAAAAATTATAAAACAATTTTAGAAGCTTTCATCAAAGCAGAAGTTCAATTTTAATTTTACTATCACCGTTTTATTTTTCTAGCAAAATTTGTCTCTTCATATTTATTTTCACATAACCTTACGATTATTTACGCTAATAACTCTGGAAAGCTTTTTTTAACCTTTTCATTTAAATATGAACATACAACGTATTTTTTTGATATTCTGAGTTTTGATTTTAAGGAATCTCAGAGGTCAGGATTTTTATTCACAAAATAAATTCTCCATTTGAGGTTCTTATGAATTAGCTAAATTATTTTAAGTAGGCTTTTTATTATTATCTAGCAAATCCCATTTGATTTTTGCTTTTCTCTAATGAAACATTTATTTTTTATTGTAATAATTTATGAAAGACGGTTTTTAACTTTTGAGCTCTACTATATTACAAATAAATTACTGTATAATCAGTATAATTCAAATTATCCGAAAAAGAATCTCCAAATTAATGTATATAATGCGGAACAGTATTTTAACAGTAATTTAAACTAGACATACTTTAAACAGGTTTTAATTTTAAATGTTATTCTTGAAATTTGAATCTTAAGCTATTCGTATTAGAAATAAATGCAGTGAAGTTATAATCGTTCAAATATTAAAACGCTTTACTTTACAAATTGCACAATGCTGAATAATTTGAATTTCAAACAATGTTGAATTTTCCAATATAGAAATTGTTATAATTTAAACGTTTTGTACTTAAAATGGTACCTTCCAATATTAGGTAAAAATTTTTAATTTGGAAGGATTCAATTCAAAGTTATTCACACGATACTGATTAGTTTAAAATTGCCCAACTTAAAAAGAATAAAATTCAAATTATTATATTTTTAGCGCCTTTAATTTAAAATAATTATTTGGCTATGAAGGATTTCAATTTTAAATTGCACAATAACGTTTAAATTCAGATTTGTTGAATATTTCAATCGCTTTTAATTTTAAATTGTTCAATTTTTTTAATTTTACTCCAAAATTTTTCGATTTTCATCATTTTGGAATAATAGTAAAAATATTGAGAAGCGTTATTTCTAATTCTGCAGCTTTGAAAGATTTAAATATGAAACCTAACCATTTTCAATGTTTCAATCTAAAATTATTCAACACTTCTAATTAAAAGTTCTTGTATTTCAAACGTTTTTTTTTAATAGGTATTGAATATTCAAGACTTTAAACTAAAAATTGTGCAACTACTAAATATTTCAATTTCAAATAAATTTGCAGGATTGAAGTCTCGGTTAAATTTCTACATTTTGAGAATTCAATTTTTTTCAATTTAAAATTTCTCAACTAGGTTTTCAGTTTAAAACAGTCAAATTTTTAATATCTATTTGAACTTGAAATTTTCGAATTTACGTGGATTTAAATTACAAAAATTTGAACTAATAATGTTTTCGATTTTAAAGGATTATGTTAAATCTATATACTAGAAGAGGTCAAATCAAAAAATTATTGAGTCTCAAACAATAGGGATTTGAACTTTACTTATTGCATATAAACGGGCAAGCCTGAAATTATACAATTTACCAAGTTTCAACCTAAAATTTAATCCAGTAGTTTCTACCTTCGGGTTTTCAGGTCCAAAAAGTAAAATAACGTCTGCGTTCTAGAACGGGTGAAATTTTTCGCCTCTTATAACACTGGTTCTTCTTATATTTTTCATGCAGTTACATATGTACAAAACAAATGAAAAGTGACTTCTAAAAATGCATGTACATTGTACACCGCTGAGTGCACCAAACTGTTCAATATTCAATTTTGACATTATGAATTAAAAATTCGTGGGCTATAAATAGGATGCCTTGATTTTTAGATGATAAAATTATGAGAAATTTCAATTTGAAATAAAAAAATTTATTTTAATCTAATAATATTGAATTGAAAATTCTTCCAAAAGTGAAAATTGATTCGCTGACAGGCTTGAAGTAAACATTTAAAATCGTACATTTTCAAATTATGAATGTCTCGTATTAAATAATTAAAAATATAGACTAAACAAAATGTCGGGTACTAAAATGAATTCACTGTCATTTCCCCGTCTCAAAAATGTCTTGGTCAATTCCCAGTTTTCTTAATTTTCTGATTCAGTGGTCACCACGAGTAATCTTTTACTTTTAATCATTCAACCTATTCTTCAAGAGGCTTAAAAATTATCTGATGCTGTAAAAGGGTAAGTTATGCTAACACATTGGAGCTACGACTTCGCTAACTGAGCAATGATAAAGCGTCTTTCTTATTGGCCAGCAAGGTAAATTTTAGCCAGTGAGTAAATAATGGGATGGGGCTTTAGGTAATTGTGAGGTAGAATCGTTCATGATATTCCAAAGACCATTAAATTCGAATCCTGAATCTTTGAAGCTACAATTTCTCCAATTTGAATCGCAGGCAAGAATTCTGAATCTCGAGGCTGAACTGGAACGCGAGAAGTCCCAGAAAAGTATTCAGGAACACAAACAACAGGACATGAAATTAGCAGAGTCTTTAAAGAAAGAAGCAGAGGAGGCGAGAAAGGATGCAGAGAGGCTCGAAAAGGATTACGCAAGTGCCACCGAGGAAAGAGATAAGGCGAAAAACGAATTGGATGAAATGAAGAAAATGTATTCAGCTTTAGAGAGGCGCATGAAAGCCGGTAAGTCACCTGGTTCTTTTTTATTTCTACAAAAATACTACTTATCTAATGTTCTCTGCTTCAAAAGTTTTGTATGTGTTCTTTCATTTTATAGCCAAAATACAAATTACTAATTTTATCTGTTTTTTTAAATTAATACACGTAGATGGTAAAAGGAACTGACATACTTCAGACCAAAAGTAGATTTTTGATGTTGTAAATCCTTTATTTCATGCCAACGTTTCGAAAACTTTGTCGTTTTCCTCTTCAAGACTTAGAATTAAATTTCAGAGTTCGTCAAATTTTTTCGTTAATTATTATAAAATCCTCTTCCTCCTCACATCTCTTTTGGAGCTTCATTTTTTGTAGGAAATTTTGTTTAAATTTTGAAAAAATTTTAATTTGTTTAAATAAATACTGAATTTATACGGTTAAACACATTTTAATAATGTAATTGACTTAGTTGAAGAGTCAAAGACTCTTCAACTAAGGATACTAAGGAAAACAAGGATTTTATAATAATTGACGAAAAAATTTGACGAACTCTGAAATTTAATTCTAAGTCCTGAAGAGGAAAACGACAGTTTTCGAAACGTTGGCATGAAATAAAGGATTTACAACATCAAAAATCTACTTTTGGTCTGAAGTATGTCAGTTCCTTTTACCATCTACATGTATTAATTTTAAAAAACTTATATTACTCAGACAAACAACATCGCTTTAACACCATTACTAATATAACTAACTTTTTTTTGCTTCTACTTTATAGCCTACAATTCGATTTGCGTATTTATTCTATAATTAGTTTTACCAAATACTCTGATAAAAAAATATTCAATACTGACATATATATCCAATATAATAGAAATGCGACATAAACACTATGTGTACTTCGGTACACATTTTTCTAATAGTATATTTTAGCAAAATACCTGTGCTAAATTTCTAATGCAAATTTTTGCAAAACTTTACAACCCATTTGATAAAAGGAAAATAAAATATCTATTTCAATACATTCAATTATGCTCGAGTTTGATATTTCAAGTTTGACTCAAAATCGCTATTTTTAAGACTTAGTAAACTTAATTAAAATTTAGTTTTCAATTCGAGAAGAAATGTTGTGAGCAATTTCATAGAAAGACGCAGCACTATTAATATTGTTTAGTTTCCGAAAACTAAGTTTCACGATTCATTCCTCATGAGTGACCTCCAACATTTTTTCTATCTAAAAAAAAAAGTTTTTCGTGATCTACTGTAATACGTCATTCCTCGTCTTTCAAAATAGAAATTTGTGTATTTTTTCTACTTCTACTGCACGTTTTTTCAAATTTATATAATTTAGATCTTAAATCTTTCCTAGAACACAATCCATTTCCGTTTGTTCGAATAATCCTAAAAAATAATTTTTTTATTTATTGATTTCATCCTTATGCTTTTCCAACCTTAACCCCTTCACTGTGTAGACTGTAGAGCGAAAATCACAAAGTGGGCCCAAAAGGTGTGGAACGTTCTACTAGATGGATTTCATTGAAAATTGGTACTAAGTGGTTACTTGGGTTGCTCAATACAAATTCAAGGTAAAAATTCGAATTTTCGAAATTGCTGATCCAATATGGCGACCAAAATGTTTGAAAAATCCAATGAGTTTGTGGATTGGGATGAAAATTGGTACCAAGGGGTTATTTGGGGCGCTGAATACGAATTCAAATTCAAAATTCGAAATAGCTGATCCAATATCGCGACCAAACATTTTGAAAAATCCTATAGGTTGGTGGATTTTAATAATAATTGGTAGTAGAAGGTTATTTGAGCCGCTGAATACGAATTCGAGGCCCAAATTTGAAATTTCTAAAAGACTGATCCAATATGGCGATGATGAAAATTGGTACTAGGGGGTTGACTTGGCGTTGTTAGTTCCCTATACCAATGGCTAAATGATTTTTGAATATGGACATAAGATTTGTTTCCAGTGAACCAAAAAAACACTTGCTACCGACTCGTTGAAATCCGCCAATTTATTGGATTTTTTCTAAATGTTGGTTCACCATATTGGACCTGCCATTTTGAATTTTGGAATTCTGATACCATATTCGGATTCAGAGATCTCAAAAAACTTTAACACCAAGTTTCATGAAAATCGGCTAATTTGATTTTATTTCGATCCGCCATATTGGATCCGCATTTTCAATTTTGGAATTCTGATACCAGATTCGGATTCAGAGACCCAAAAACTTTAATAGACTAAGTTTCATTAAAATTCGCCAATTTTGCGTAATTTCTATCCGCCATTTTGAATATTGGAATTCTGAAAGCATATTCGGATTCAGAGAACCGAAATAGTATAAATCTATTTATTTTACATGACACATAGTGCATTCAACGCACTCTGGGCCATTTTTTGACGCAATATGCGTCATACACTGTCAATGGGTTAAAGGAAGAATTTGTTACAAATTTATTAAAATGTAATGGTAAATAATTTCGGAATCTTGAGTTGCAAAGGGAATGCGTTAATGGGTGTTGCCAAAAAGTTGTACATTTTTCACTCAAGCGTGAAAATTTTAAAAACCTTTAAAAATGCATAAAACCTAGGTCAAAATTTAGAAGAATTTAAATATGGTAATTTAGTCAAGTATGTATCCAGAATTTAAATACTGTTAATTTTTTCAGACAGACTTTCAAACAATTTGTAAAATTCTTTCCTAAAAAATATTGAACCTAATAATCCTGATGACTAGGTTTACAATTATAGTACATACCTTATTCTAGAGTTGCTTCGTGTAACTTTACTTATAATTTTTGTACGAATGATTTCAATAAACCCAAATTTATATTAAATATGTGTTAACTTTCATTATGCCATTTTTAGCTGATTATTTCTAAAGAAAAGTGATAAAAAATATTAATACCCTACCAAAAATCTACCAACTTTGATATAAAAATTATATTCGGTTCTATTTAAAAAAATATATATATATATATATATAATAATTAATGGAAACCGGATAATCAGTCAGGACCTTTAATATCGTCTAATAGTGTCAACATTTGGCAAATAAAATATTTAAAATCCAGTTCCAATGTTACTATAGACGATGGGCTTCTAATGTATACATTTTTCATATTTTTCTTGAGGGCAAGCTAACATTTCTAACGCTTTTGCTGCTGAATGCGCGCTTTTTCTTTTCCACGCTTAGAATATTACCAAGAAAACGAGGAGGCTGATGACCCAATAATAGAACTAGCAGATGATAGCGAGGAATCGGTATGGTGGGGATTTTCAGGAATGGCTTTGGCTGGTTGTCCGAGTTCAAAGGACGTGGCCAGGATTGCCTCACAGAAGAGCATAGACAAATCGAATCAATCGAATGTCAGTGAAAGCGAAGAGGAGGAGGAAGAAGAGGAGAGTTCAGAGGAAGAATCTGATGAAGACGAAGATCCTAAAGCCGCTGAAGAAAAACGTCTGCAGAGGGAATTAAAACTTCTGAAAACGAAAATCAAGAGTTTTAAGTAAGTATTATTATGGTCATTCACTATCTATCAATATAAATATTAAACACAAATTACTTATCTTATTAATTTCATTAAATATTGTATAATTTTTCAGAGACAAATCCGATAATTCGAAAAAAGAGAGACACGCGCTTAGAGACCAAATCAAACAGCAAAATAAAATGCTAAGGGAGGAGAAAAAGAAGTTTAAACGATTACAAAAGGAAGTTGACAAAATGGCTAAGTTAATGGGTGATACTGATGATGATGAAGAAGAGGAGGAGGAAGAAGAGGAGGAAGAGGAAGAAGAGGACACTGATTCAGATGAGGAATCTGAATCTGAAATATCTGAGGAAGAAGAATCAGATACGGATGATGAACAAGATCCTTTGCCAAAACGCAAGAACAATTTGCAGGTAAATTATTTCTTGCTGAGAAAACAAACTAGAACCCATAACTATTTACGAACAATTTGATCGTTTTAGTTTGAATATATTTTTCATTTTTAACACTTTTATTCCGAATTTTATAAGAGTTTTCAGTCAGTGTAAAAAGGGTGTTGCCGTGAAAAATGTGGAGATTTAGATGTTACTAATAGGCAAAATGCGCTGAAAACTGTCAGTTTGGATTGGTTTTTCTCCACAAGAGAATAAAAATGACCCCCCCCCCCCCCCACATAAGTATTTTGTTTCCGATATATCAATAATATTACTGTAGCTCTAGCAGATCAAATTGAAATAAACTAAAACACGTTCAACAACTAAATCACAATTTACAACAGAAGAAGAAAACGACAACAGAATAACTTTCCTCGATATTCTTATAACTCTACTCCCAGAAAAATAATTCTATATATGCTTACTGTACCCAGCACCACTAAGTGATACATAACTAGAACTAGCCTTTACTGTATCAACAAGGTTATAACTACAAAAAAGATGACGCTACTTAAAGCAGAAAAATCAGTAAAATGACAGTGAAACGCATCAAGAACTGCGAACAGAACACCTACACACATACACCCCCACGCAGTCTAACACACGACCAAAACTAGCAGGACACAGTCGCAATAACGCCCAAAATACGTAAAGTCGTACACTATGTACAAGGTCAAAGATTGTAAGACCTTTAAATATTATGAAACCTGCCTTTCGCAAACTTTAACCAGCTTACGCCAATTTTTATATTTAAAAAAATACCCTTTTCGTAGAAACAACGTGTTCTGCACTAAGTTTCGAAATGTAAATGCGCTAACCCGGTAATCGGTGACATTTTACGAGAAACTAATTTTGCACACAAAAAATCGGTTCATATTTAAAATTTGCACGTCGTATTTTAAATTTCCCATGATACTTAAATGAGGAGAACTGAGTAAAACCTTCAAAATGAAATAACTTCCTTTAAATATAATCGAAATCTAACAATTATTCTATACAGATGCAGAGCTTTTTAAACACTGAAAAAAGTGTTCATGCGCAAAATCGACGGCCGCCATTTTGATTTTTTTCATATTATCAATTAGGCGCATCATCGTTTTTTTAGTGTATGAAAAGCTGCTTCTCTCCAGAATAATCGTAAGATTTCG
Organism: Andricus quercusramuli; assembly: GCA_932178445.1. Taxonomy (NCBI): domain Eukaryota; kingdom Metazoa; phylum Arthropoda; class Insecta; order Hymenoptera; family Cynipidae; genus Andricus; species Andricus quercusramuli. The sequence goes on from CAKNXH010061545.1 coordinate 74,757, forward strand.
ATTATTTTGGAGACTATTATCTCATTTTGAAGGTTTTACTGAGTTGGCCCCATTTGAATACGGCAATAGGTACAATGGTTGCCCCCCCCCCCCCAATTATTGGCCAGCTCATTCAAATATGAAAGAATACGTAGAAATAAAACCACTCATAAATAGTGCAGGACGAAGCGCAAACAATTCCGCGGCGTATTTGAAAAGTTAGTGCGTTTGAATGCCTGAGTAACTAAAACTGGTGATGCTGAATGAGTAAGGCATATCAACGAACAGCTGTTGTCTGTATGTCGATAAATGAGTAGCCAATCATTGTCATCGTAAATAAAGAGGAATCCTAATTATTGGCCACAATAACTGAAAAGCAAAAGATTAAGATCTGCAAAAATTCATTCAGAATTGTTAAAACTTTTTACAGACTATGTATACAATAATCGTTTATCACTTTTTCTTACGAGTAATGATAAAAAAAAAACAGTCAAAAACCGTTTTTAGTTCCGACCAATCATTATACAATTGAAAGGCTACTTCTTTAAATATTAAATTATATACTACTTTTAACGCTCAACTCACTATGGTATTTTGAATCTCTATCAAATTTGTTATCCATCTGTGTATTTTGAAATTTCGTTCTTGCAAAATCATTTTCTCGTCAAATGTCATAGATTATCGGGTAGCCGTATTTACATGTCGAAACTTCGTGCAAAATGAATAACCCTAATCTACATGTGGGTGATATAAACCATCAGACAAATGATCTACGTAAAGTTGGAAGAACCATGTTTGTCAATCATAAATTTTTATAGAGCAAAATTAAAGGCTCATTTAGGGCTACTTTAACGCCACGAAAGTCAAACTTAGGGCTTCTTATTCTTTTCCTTCTTATTCTTCTGTCTTCAGCTCTATGTAAAGTTAACAGAACCGCTAGAAAAGCATTTAAGATGCTAAGTTGTCTCCATTATTAAAATTTAGGGCCTATTTAAGGGTTTCGCCTCACTCTAAATTTGTTGTTGTTGAAATTTGCCTTTTATTTTGAAAAAATTGCTAGTTATGTCAGCTTTAAGTAAATTTAGCAGAATCTTGCCCTCATCCGTTTTAATTTTTTTTTTCGTTTCTAGGTTGAGTAACAACTATTTTAAGACCTAAAAGTTTTCATTTTTTTGCGTTTCTAGAATGTGCAAGGACTAATTTAGTATACAAATTAACGAAATCACTAGACCTATTTTTAGGAATGACAAACTTAAGACTTTTCTTTTCTTCAAAATATTCGGTCGATAAAATTTTCAAAAGTATTTTTGAATAAACAATTTATCTGTATAATAATATCACATATCACACAATCCCCGAGTTGATAACACTACAAAAATACAAAGCATCAACATTCAAATGCCAAAATTACAACTCGATTGAGTGCGGACTGTGGTATTCTCAGTTGCATTCACAAACAGCGTGAGACAATCGGATGATCTAGAAAAACATCGTAATTTTTCAGCCAGTTTCAAATATAAATGAACTGACCCAATCGTCGGTTGTAACAGCGTTGCTTCTTTGGTCAGAATTTACATCATAATTACAACAAAAAAATCGCAGCTTTTATAAATGATCCCTAAATTATAGTAACAGACACAACTCAGCATCATAACGGTTCTCTAGTTAAATTATGTAAATTAGCCTTTAATTTTGCCTTATGGGAAATCATTATCGTCAAACATGGTTATTCTAATTTTACGTGGCTAAATAATGAAATCGCAACAAATATACTCCGAGAGCCTGGCGCCCCCCCCCCCCCAATATTACGTAACTTAAGTACGGCATCTAAGTTTTTTGTCATCTGCCAGAATCATTGACAACAATTTCTGAAACTATTGAAAAAAATGTGTTTTAAGTATTGAAAATGCTCTAAATTTTTTTATTTTGTTTGGATTAATCTGGTTAACGAACTTGACCTTTATTATGGAACACTCAGAAAGTGTATCATAGGCTGATTCACTTTACCAAATCCTTCAAAAATTAGCGTTGTTAGAACATTCAGGTAATCAAACAGACATACACACATACGAAACATTTAGACGGATATTGACAACATTTTATGATTTTCGGAATCTGCGAGTACCAAAACGTACAAATCCGTTTAAAAAAAGAAATACAAAATTTGGACGATTCCATTGCACTCTCATGAATGAAAACGTAAGAACGAAAAAAAAAACAGAAAAAGAATGATTTTAGAAATGACTTACATATTTTAGTAATCTGTTTGTAGTAAATCGAAGGGACTGACACAGACTATCTTGTCACATTCTATTTCCCCCTCTTAGAAAAAAGGTAACCTTGTAAAATCCCAATCACAAGCATTACTAACAACTGTGATGTTAACCATTTTCTTTATTAAACTATTATATAATAAAATAAGTTCATCAAAATAATAATACATTGTTTATTCAACTCCTTGAACTTAAATATCTAATTTTAAATTCAAGTTAAACACAATTATAGGAACACTAATATTCAAGTTATTTTATAATTGCAGTTATAATAATTGCAGGGTTTGGTCCCAGGATGTGTGCGCACATTCTGACCTTATCTTGAAAAAGGAAGGAGTGGCAGCTATTCTTAGCCTAGAAAACTATTCTAGATTAGGAAAAAGCGTTTATGAAGATAGAATATATTACTTGTACATTCTAGCTGTACAGGGGTCTTTAAATTTCATTTTATTTTACGAACTGTCAACCGTTACGGAATTTTCCGTAAGCTCGTTCAGGGCTAACAATAATTTCTATCTGGAATTTATTATTACTCATTTTTATAAAAATCGCTTACAATTTACAATTTAGCTGCCGGATCGAATAAGGGCACATAAAATTATTTCGCCGAGAGTGGGAAGGCCTCTGGAGGCTTTCTGAAACATTTTCGAATTTTAATTTGTAAAGACTATATATCAATGTAGAATTTCACTGCGCATCTTTTTTTCCCCCAGGAAAAAAGTTGTAGCTTTTTTAGTTTTCTAATTAAATCCAATAAACTGACTTTTTTGGAAAAATCGATTTTAATCCGTTTTTCACTTCAACACGTGCTCAGCCAGTCAGTTTTTGGATTTTGTCAATAAAATTTGCAGGGAATTTAGTTCAAAATGTCTTTTGACTGATACTGAGAAAGGAATTTGAACATTTATTTTTAAAAAAATTGTTAATAATTTTTTTCTGATGCTTGGCGCACATTGAACTTCTCTAACTTCCAGCCTTTCGTTTATCTAGCGAATTTTAAGCAACAAAAAAATTCAAGCGAGAAAGTTGTTAACAACAGTACAAAGAAGTTTCGTGGAAAATTTCAGCCCATTCGAACTAATATTTAATAAATTAATAATGTGTCAAGTCGCTAGCGGCTATGCGAATCGCGCGCGGACTGTAGCGAGTCTCAGATCCGATTCTTAATACAGGTCACCGGCGCCAAAAATAAAATCTAATCAAGAAATCAGGTAATAGCAAAGTATTATGAATCAATAAATAAATACATAACATTGCATTGAAATAATTTATTTTAATTTAAAATCTTTCTCCGTTATTTAATTAATATTAAATAAAGAATATATGAACGTCTTTAATATAAATATTATGCTTTCTGAACTTTTGATTACTAATAAGATCCTTGTTCATAGCACTTCAAACGTTTACAGAAGAGTTTTAACTGCCTCGAAAACTTCTGTACTTTAGACTTTGTTTGAAACGGATATATATTCTTCACCCTCAAAGAAAAACCGGAAATTTTGCTGATAAAATAGTGAGAAATCGTTCACTTACTGATTGTCACTGATTTTCAATGAAATTTCACTGTTTCACATTCTTTTTGAATTTGTTCAGATTATTATTATATACAATACGAAGCAAAAACAAGTGCACTTTCTCGATCTTCCACTTTTTTCAATTCCACGAATTTGAAGCATTGAAAAATTCGCGGAATTAGGAATCCGGTGAATCTCAACTATTAGATGTTTGTTTTCTTTTACTTTTGCACAGTACGTCTCAAAAATAGAACCAATATGGAATGAATAAATTATTTCACATTATGCAAATTTATTTATCTCTTCATTCACAAAACTTTTAAATTACCTGATTTCTTGATTAGTTTTTATTTTTGGCGCCGGTGACCTGCATTAGGAATCGGATCTGAGACTCTCGTTAGAGTCCACGTGCAAGTCGTATAGCCGCTAGCGACTTGACACATTAATAATTTCTTAAGTATCAATTCGATTGTTAATAACTTTCGCGCTGGAAGTTTTTTGTTGCTGAAAATTTGCTCGATAAACGAAACGCTCGAAGTTAGAGAAGTCCAATGTGCGCCAAGCATCAGAAAAAAATTATTAACGATTTTTTAAAACGAATTTTTAAATTCCTTTCTTAGTATAAGTCGAAAGACATTTCGAACTATATTCTCTGAAAATTGTATTGAAAAATTCCAAAAACTGACTGACTGAGCACGAGTTGAAGTGAAAAACGGATTAAAATCGATGTTTTCAATAAAGTCAGTTTTTTTGGCTTTAATTAGAAAACTTAAAAGGCTATAACTTTTTGCCTGGAGAAAAAAAGATGCGCAATGAAATTCTACATCTAGATATAGTCTTTCAAAATTGAAATTCGAAAATGTTTCAGAAAGCCTACAGGGGTCTCCCCACTCTCGGCGAAATAATTTTATGTGCCCTTATTCGATTCGGCAGCTCATTATTGTAAAATTTTTAATTTGTTTAGCAATTTCTATTAAGAATATTTCCTTAACGATTTTAATTTATTCAAATATAAGGGCATGTGATTTAGTGTGAATTAGTTATTTACCATAGGTATGAGTCATCAGTTTCGCCGATTTTGTCTCCACAATAATAAATATTTTTCTCTGAAACCTTGGAAAACGATACACATGAACATATGATCTTAAGGCTTTTACATCAAATTCTCCATTTCTTAAATAATAATAAGAAAATAATAATGCTTAGATTCACCCTTATATTTAAAAATTTAGAAAAAAAACCCTGGCGGACCGGTCGAACGGAACTCTCCGTATCATGCAAGAAAAACTCATTAAATGAGAAAGATGAACATTTCAATTGTTGAAATTCGGATTCTACGTGAAATTTGGCGTTAAAAGGTCACGGAGTAATCGCAGCAGTTTTTCTTGCAACATTCAAAACTTTTAAGAAATATAATACTTATCGATAACGTGGGCTGAAGGCGACTTCAAACGCATCGTCGTTCAGTAGCAGTTAATAAGCGTTATTCGTCGGTAACTTTAATCATGCCACCTTTTTTAACATTAATTTCATTATTTATTATATTCAGTCACATTTATTTGCCACATTTGCAATTTTGAATTTTATTTTTAAACTCCGCGCGAAATATACTACTAACGCGATTATGGATGCGTTTGAAGTCGTCTTCAGCCCACGTTATCGATAAGTATTATATTTCTTAAAAGTTTTTAATGTTGCAAGAAAAACTATTACGATTACTCCGTGACCTTTTAAGGCAAAATTTCACGTAAAATCTGAATTTCAACAAGTGAAATGTTCATCTTTCTTTTATAATGAGTTTTTCTTGCATGATACGGAGAGGATACGATGTGCATACGCTGTAGCGTATCCGTTCCGTTCGACCGGTCCGCCAGCGAAGAGATGAAAACGAAACGTCCAGAACCTTACCTTATAAATTGAATGTGTCAGAATAAAAAAGTTTTTACGTCGAAAGCATTTTGATCCGAAAGCACCTAATTTTGGATAGACAGTTTTCAAATGTCAAAAGTACGAGCATCGGATGTCTAAGGCAGTCGAATTTGAAAATAACCAAAGAAATGTATAAGAATTAAGAATCTTTTTTTTTTAAATAGAATAGCATTAAAAAAAAGAATATACAGTTAAAGTGTTGCAAGGCTACAACTTTCAGATCATTTTGTTACTGAAATAAGGTTTCAAAGTTTATTTGCAAAGAAAAATGTATTCTTTCTGTATAAAAATATAAACAAACGTTGTGTATTTTATAGGATTTTTTGTAAAGTAAGCTTCCATATAAAACACACAAATCTAATGTTAATGACAAACAGCTTATTTTATTTGTTAATTAATTTTAGAATTAGAATTAATCTAAAGGTTTTTGTCATTTGCTTTCATTTTCTTAACATTCTCGATTAGCATCAGGAATAATTGAGAATAATACTGTCTGTCTAGTATTATGAAATTTTCCAGAAGACTAACCGATCAAGTATAGCGTTACGCGGCGCCTGGACTAGTATTGCGGAAAATTCCGTAATAGTAGAAGACAGTACGTAATGCAAAACATAAGTTTTATTTTGATTTAGGAAATAATTGTGTTTTTATAATTGGTGGATGAAGACTATTTTCAGAAAAAGAAACAAAATTTGAAGTTGTTTTTATTTTATTTTCTCAACGACTGACATCACATAGTCTTCATAGTTTTATATTTTTCTTTAGGAAACAATAATTGTTCGTTTTTTTTCAAATATTCAATAATTATATCAGATCCTTTCTATCAATTTTAAATTAGCTTTGCAAATCCAAAGAAATTTGTTTTCTGCATAAGTAGCTCGTTATCTTTTATTAAACACCACCCATCCAGGGAATTTTTATAACAAAGTTGCATTCAATAGGATTCTGTTAAACAATTTAGAGTACAATTTAAAACCCACATTAATTAAATTTATTTGCAACATTTGGTGTTAAGTAGAGAATTTTTAGAATATTCAGTATGTAATTTTGAATTTTAGATGACAACCTCCTAAAACGACTTTAAACCACTTTTAAACATACGACAATTTTTGTTTCCCCGCAAAGTTTGTTAAATTATCGTCATTTTATCGTAAAAAAAATAAATAAATAAATACAGTGAAGGAAATAATGTCGGTCTATCTTAGAACGCCATTTTAAACTCCACCAACGACAACCCACAATTTGGCAAATTTAACGAACATTGATTTTTTACATAAAAAAATTAAAATATTTGTTTCAGACTCGCGTGAAAAGGCACGAAGGACGACTTGCTAGTCTGAAAAAGGGCAATTATCTCCTCAAAGCTCAGGTCGATCGTCTGAAAGACGACTTGTCAAAGCAACGCGAACAAAGTCTTTCATTGCAAGAGGACCTGGACTCCGTATTAGCAGAATTAGGTTAACACAATAAATCACTCTGTAAAGTGCACACTGATATTTGTACCCAAATACACGTACTTACTCTATATACACAAAATGAAATACGTAACAATCTTCTCAACAACAAAAAAAACTCAAAGACTAACCAAACACAGTTGAATAAGGCTTGCAACACTTATTTAGAGAGAATTAGATAAGAAATTAACATATTTATAGGGAAAGGCCACTGTGTATTAATTTTGCTATTAAATTGTAAGATATTTTTTAATAAAGGCAGTTATTGGCTAACCGCGCCTTTGTTTCACGAAATCTTTTAGGTTAGAAAATGAAGGAGAAAAATCGTAGCTACTCACATATTTTTCCGTCTCCACGGCCCTCGTTCCTCATCCAATGAATCAAAACACTTTAAAATCGTTTCACATTTATTTTCAATCTATTTTCGTCAAATGGAACTTGAATTTCCTTATGAGGTACCAGAATATACACCCCCGTTCCTTCTACATCCACGCACTTTTCCGTTGGTCATTGATTGATGTAAGGAGAAGTGGGGTGGCGGTGTGCGTCGCAACTTAACCTTGGCTTCGAATCATTATTGAGCCTCTAACCGGCATTTTCAAACTCAATACTGCCAACCCTGCCAACGTTCGGTCAGTGCGGCAACATGAAAACTCAAATTACCGGGAATATTTGAAAGCCTTAAACTATGCCAAGGGGCAAGAATAGTTTTATATAAAATTTCCAACATTACTTTGTTTTATTTTAATATGTATATATAAAAAATAATTATTTAATAATAATGAAATAATTATAAAAAGAATATAATATAATAAATTATTTATACATAATAAAACAATTTTGTTTTAATACATATACAATCGGGTAGTATCACGCCTACCCCGAAAGGGAAATGGCTTAATGGTATACATACATACATATATAAAATTTTATATCGATTTTTCATGTTAGGTTTTTAAGAAACAACGAAGTCCCAAATATGTTTTTAAGTACATAACATTATTTTTGATAAAATTATTTATTTTTCAAACTGTCTAACCTTTTACTAATTTAATGACTTTCAGTCTTAATCCAGTTGCCAACTCGCCACTAATACTGCTGTGTGCTGTATGTATATTTTTCATAAATCTTGAACCAAGACTACGCGGAGAAAAAAATCGCACCGTTATAGTAGGTTTCATGTGTGAAATTGGTATGAATTCCTACCAATATTGGCATCAGGTTAGACAATTTTAGCATTAGATGGCTCATAACATAAAGAAACTTTGCCTTGCTATATTTGTAAAGAACTCACTCTATTAGAGTATGAGTACTCTTACAAAAGCGATGTTAGGCCACGCCTACCGGTGCCTGCTGTGAAGCTAGGCTCATAAGTAGGCGTGTCCTAATATCTCTTTTGTAAGAGTACTCATACTCTAATAGAGTGAGTTCTTTACAAATATAGCAAGGCGAAGTTCGCGCTATTTTCGCGAGGGATAACGGCTTCAAAAGTATTGAATGAAACCGGCGACAAACGCATGACTAGTGTTCTTACTATTATAGCCATATTTTTTTCTCCGTGTAGACTTCCTTAATTTTATACTTTTTTCTACACTTAACCGTTCTCAAATTATAGCGTTATAAACAATTGAATTTGCCCTTAAATGACATTTTGCACATGGATATCGCAACACCTTATGGATTGAACAATTTCGAAAAAATGTAAATTGCTTTTCAGAGCACGTACTCCACATATGTTAAATAGATATTCCGACCGAAACAAAACTTTTTTTCATGCACAAATTTAAAAAACGGCCTTTCTCGACAACTACAGACAACTATATATGGAATATTGCAAAAACAGTTGTTCGATAACGTCGGATTAAAATTAACAAAAGTTTTATTTTGTTCGTAAACTTTTATTTTCCTGTGTGGAGTTCCCGTCCTGAGAAGCAATTTGCCTTTTTCGAAATTTTTCGGTCCGATAGGTACTGATATAGATCTGCATATCTGCAAATATGTCAGGTTTAATACAAAACTTTGTTTATAACGCTATATCTTGAAAGCGGTCTAATGCACATACAAAAATGTAAAATGATGATTTTCGTGTCTTTTTTCAAGCTTTCTGAAAAATATTTTACAGAATTTTTATATAATACATCAAGTATTTGATAGAAAAAACCTTATTTAAAAAACAAACGACCAAGTTTTCGAAAGGCTAACGTGTATCAATAATCAGGAGACTTTTCTGGGCATTCAATGGCAAAGTTACACTCTGGAGTCTAAGTATCTTCGTGCATAAAGCAGTATTAGTGGTAAATAGATTATCTGAAATTACTCAGTTTTGAAAGTTTTCTATTGAGAAGAGACACAGTGTAAATAGAGAAAACATGACATCAACTGGGATTGCTCAATATAACTGTTGAACTTTGAAATTCAATTCCGTACATTTTGAACCAAAAATGAATCAAATATTAATGCTTCCAATTTGAAATCAAATTTTAGATTAAATAATATAAGATTGAATTAAATACCAAACTTTTAAAACGTTTGTTTAAAAGTACATTTATTTTTTTCTTTTTTTTCTTACAATCTAAAATAATAAACTTACAAATCTGACACTTGAAAGTCAAAAGTCATACTTATTATTAACATTTTGTATTAATAAGTGACTGATAAATAAAAAATCTCGAACACGCCGAATTCTTTTCCACTTATTATATAACTAATTAAATTTAAAAGTGTATGAAATTCGGAAGAATGGTGAAGATTCAGGGTCATTCTTATACGTAGGTATTTCACTTCATTTAAAAATTAGAAGCGCTGATAAAATTAAATGAAACATTATCGAATTATATCGAAGATTCAAAATTAATGTTCCTCAGCCTAGCTTTTTAGAGAAGGAATGTTGAAAAAGAAATATACTGTGATAGAAAAAAAATGAGTGATTTGAAGAGTGATGAATTCTTTCAAAAATAACTTAACACTAGACGCATTATAATTTTAATTCACGTTTATATACAGATATTAAAAATAAAATTTCTCTCTTTTGTCAGTTGTAAACAAAGAAAGTTACATTCTACTTTTTACAGTGTAAATTTTCGAGATTATTCACAATATTTACATGTTTCGGAAGATTCTAAAGGCTATGTTTGCTTGGTTCGTTATCAAGTATGGAAAGCTTATTTTTTTCCTATTTAACTTTTTAAATACTATTTTGACTTGGTTCGGTATCACCAATGGACTGTAGCAAGTTTTCTAGTTCTAATATTTGCATTTCATACTGTGTATTTTTTTCTGTAGTGATTGTAAGCTTGTCCTCCAAGCATTCTATATAATTTAAGGCTGTTTTCAGAAGTTGACCTAACTTACACTTAGTATATTTTTTAAGCTTTAGGTCTAGATCGGATCTATCTTTGTTTTCTAAGCATTTGTACAGTAGATTTCTTATGGATCTGTCCTCAATACTGTCCTCACTGAAAAAGAATGTCTTTATTAATTTTAAAAACTATAACCATAACCATAAAATTTACTACACAAGGATATATATTATCATTAATCGGAAAATTTGTAATGTCGAACGCTTTTCAACTAAAACTGAAATTCAAACGCATAAATTTCAAATTTTTTAATTTTTAAGACTTTATTTTCCAATTAGTGCAATTTAAAATTGTAAAATATTTATTATGTCAAACAATGAATGTTTCAAATAGATATGTGATCGATTAATTTTTAAGTGAAGCTAAAGGGTTTTAAACTTGAGACTGTTGAATTTAAAGTTTTTAATTCTAATAACTTTACTTACAGCTGTTTACTGAACGAATTTTCGAAATAAAAGAATGTAATGTTAATTAATTTTAATTTAACTTTAAGGGTATGTGACACAGCCAAATACCTACATTGCCGACCTCACTTTTTCAATTTTCCGAATTTTTTTTTGAATCTAAGAACTTTTTTTGTAAATAAAATTTCGGGCTGAAACTTTGGAAAATGTATGAGAAGACAATAAACTACGTTTATGTACCTTATTCGAGGAAGAACTTCGGAAAAAATTATATTCGAAGAAATTAAAACTGGGTGCATTTTTTGAACCTAAGAACTTTTTTTATAAGTAAAATATCGGCTTCAAACTTTGAGAAATGCAAGAGCTGACAGTAAAGTACGTTTATGTACATTATTTGAGTATAAAAGATGCAAAAAGAAAAATTCCAACTGAGTGTCAACTCCGGTTCCGCTTGCCAGTTCGGTCGGTATTTTTGCGATGGGCACGACAATGCGAAGTCTGGCGGCCACTAATCGAGGTTTTATCAGCTGACTCGTCTACATCTGAAATATGGGGTCCACGCTGTCAAAGATTGATGATCCGGTGTTCTTACAATAATATTTTTTGAAAGTTGTGTCCAGCATAAAAGTTGAGTGAAATATGTTGTTTCATTGTTGAATTATGTAAGTATTGAAATCGCTATTGGCCTCGTTCAGTGGCCGCCAGACTTCGCATTTTCATGCTCATCGCGAATACCGACCGAACTGGCAAGCGTTATTGTTGACATTTAGTTGGAATTTTTCTTTTTGCATCTTTTATACTCAAATGATGTACATAAACGTACTTCACTGTCGGCTCTTGTATTTCTCAAAGTTTGAAGCCGATATTTCACTTATAAAAAAAGTTCTTAGGTTCAAAAAATGCACCCAGTTTTAATTTTTTCGAGAATAATTTTTTGCGAAATTCCTCATCGAATAAAGTACTTAAACGTAGTTTATTGTCTTCTCATGCATTTCCCAAAGTTTCAGCCCGAAATTTTATTTACAAAAAAAGTTCTTAGATTTAACAAAAAATTTGGAAAATTGAAAAAGTGAGGTCGGTAATGTAGGTATTTGGCTGTGTCACATGCCCTTAATGTCAACATTTTGTTTAAGACATTCAAATTATGTATATTTATTGCATTGCTTCTAATTTCGAAAATTCTCAACTTGAAAGCTTCTTAATTTCACACTTCCAAATGTATCGAAAGTAACAGGTTTTTAGTTTGTATACATTTTTCAATGAATTTCTTTTTCCTTTTTTTAAACTGAAATTATATAATTTTGAATGCTTGTATCTGAAATAGTACAATTTTAATAGAAGTTTAAATCTAGCATTTTTTCAATTTTGAAAACTTCAAAAATAAATAATTTGTAAACAATATAAACAATTCAACTCTTGAATTCTGAATATTTTGCATGTTCAACTCTTTGAAGTTAAGGCTTTTGAACGAATCACATTTGTAATTGAAGGGTAGAAATGCAAAAGGAGTCAAGCGCCATTTTTCAATTTTTCAGGAGAGACTAAAAACATGTTGTTAATTCAGCCGGACCATTTGTGAAAAGAATAAGAAAGTTCTTTCGAGATCCTTTCATGCTCTATCGAACTAAAAAAATTTTGCTCACAAAAAGCTATCCGGTTTCTGAAAATGAATGAAACAGGTCACGTTTCGAGGTTAGATTTTGGGTCCGTGTCGACTTTTAACATCTTTCAACATTAATTGTGGAGTCAATTTGCAGTTTAAGAACAAAATAAAAATTTGAATTCTACCTATTGAACGGACGAATTGATTTCCAAAAAGTTTGTTTTAAAAAAATCCTGCAGTTTCGCGAAATTTGAAAATCCAATTATGACTTGAAATGGTGTAAAACTGACATTTCAACTTCAAATGACGATAGCAGTAATAATTTTTAATATTTCCAAAAAATGAGGAACTAGGTTTTAGTTTATTTAGTGCTGAACGGAAGGGACCTAATAGTAATTAAAAATAATTAGCCAGTGTCGAGGAAAATGAAATTTGATATTTTACTTTGTAGTTAGAAAAGCTTCTCGGACTGTGAACACAAATACACAAGCCAAACCTTTTTTTAGTGGGAATTTTGAAAAATGATGCCCCAAAAAAATCCTTTGGCAGGCATGTGTAATAGAATTTATCTGATTTTTTGAGCTAATAAACCCGATTTCGAAAGTTTGGCGCTGGACTCCTTTTACATTTCTACCCTTCATTTATTAAATTTTGCACACCATAATTTGAAGTCGTTAAAATTTGATAGTTTAATTTGGAAACAGAATTTAAATTATTTTCAACAATAAAATCTTCAATACTTCGAAATAATTGCCATAGTTATTTTGGTTTTCAATTGAGTCATTTCGAATGCTTTTAGATAAAAAAAATTTTTAATGGTTAAAAAAATAATTTGCTTCATTTGGAAAACATCGAATTTAAATGGTAAGGGTCATTACATTTGAGGTACTAAACTCTTGGAAGGAGCTTCGAAATTTTGTTTTTTATGTTTTTCAGAAGGTTTTGAACAACTTGTCGAAAATAACTTTCCGTATCTTAATAATGCTGCCAGAATAAAAATTCCAAATGCCCTGAAATTCTGCTTCCAATTTTCGATCTTATGACACAACTTCGTATACAAGTCAATGTAAAAAATTGCTTAAAATTTTACGTGTCGCAAAAATAAACGTTAAGTATTGATAATTGAGGCACATCAATGTACAACATAAATTGATCGACTTACGGATTACTCGTGCTATATTTTCTTTTGCGAAAGCGAGTCTTCTTGGACACGGGTTCATAAGGTGGTTCTTCTTCAATAATATCTTTACTCCTGGTGATGAAAAAGATTCAGCATTAGAACAAAAGCTGCCCAAACTTAAATATGAACTTTTACGTTATACAGGGTGCCCCGCCAGTTATCCTTATCCTTGTAGAAGCGGGTAGAAAATAAATAAATAAGTCGACAAGTCCCATAAACTTTTTGGGTCCGATACGTATTTTGGGACTTACAGAGCTTTGAAATTGTATGTAGGTGAGCCGCTTTTGTAACAGTGTGCGTGCATAGCAACTAGCGATCGTCAGCACCACTTCCCCTCCAGCGCCAAGTTCACGACGTTCGAGGTGTACAAAAAAGCGACATCTAAGCTCGCTCGACAACTGCAGACGTGCACAGATGTACAATTGCCATCTGGACAGGTGAGCAGTTGGATACAAATTGCTGAAAGTGGATTTCATCTTATTTTATTAATTTCATTAATCAATTGGTGAAAGTTTGAACTTGTCAAACGAGCTTAGATTTTGCTTTTTTGTACACCTCGAACGTCATGACCCTGTCACAAAAGCGGCTCACCTACATACAATTTCGAAGATCTGTACGTCCCAAAATACGTATCGGACCAAAAAATTGTATAGGACATTTATACTTTTGTTGTTCTACCACCCCTACAAGGATAACTCGCGGGACACCCTGTACTTTTGTTACAATAAATATCATGCTCAATACAATAATGAGCTCTATATGCAGACTTATAATTTCAAATTAAAAAAAAAACCTAATAAAAATGACGAGTGAAATATCGCAAAATATTGTATTCATCACCCAATTACAAAAATCAATTTCTTTAAACTTTTAATTTGAGCAATATAGTTACGTACAAGTCTTCTGGAATTTCCGTATCCATTGCATAATCTTCGGAGATAGAAGTTTCCACTTGATGTTTGACCTCTACATTCTCAGGTTCATATGAGCTTACTTCAACTTCATTTAATCCATTTTCGACATTCTCAGCCTCATATGAAACTACTTCTACTTCATTCAATTCATGGTTGAAATTCTCAGGTTCATAAGAACTTACTTCTACTTCATTTAGTCCATTCTGGAAATTCTCAGGTTCGTAAGAACTTACTTCAATTTTATTTGATTCATTTATGAAATTCTCAGGTTCATAAGAACTTACTTCTATTTCATTTAATCCATTCCTGAAAATTAAAAAGAAAGGTTACTTAAAAATATAAGTTTCAGTTTTATGTCTCTAATAATATAAGAGTAGGATATTTAATATTTGTAGTCATTGTTCTACAAGCTATTAATATAACTCACAAATGAGAATAATTGTTGATAATCTCAAGGTTCACGTCATCTGTGTCCATTCTTATATCTTCATAAATAGGTTTTGCCTCTTGAACTTGATTCTGGTCAGTCTTAAAATCACAATCGCCTTCCTTGGAATCCATATCCCCATTCCTAAAAATAAGGAGCACATTATTAATTCAGGATTTCTTATAATTGTATTTTAAACAAATTGAAATTTCGTCCAATCTGAACTAACTCAAAGCTGAAAATTTCTTAAATTTTAATCATTCATATGAACTTAATAATTTCTGACATACCAAATTTGCATGGGTGGTGGAAAGAGAGGCAAAACTTTGACTTTCGCGGAGTCTTCCACATTAACTGCTTCCTGTATTAGTTTAATTTCAGATTTCACTGTATTCAAAGCCGGATTGCCTTCATTTTGTATTTTACCAGGAGGATTTTTCTCTGTGGTAAGCCTGTACATTAAAAAAAATTAAATTTACTGTTTTTCAAAAAAGATACATCAAATCTTTTAGACTTATTTGTCAAACGATTCATGTAAACTATTAATTTGAGAGAAAAAAGTCTCACCGGGTGATTGGCGCTTGATCAGAAGTATTTAGATTTGTTTTTAGAATTCTGTGAATAATACCATTTATAATTTTGTAATAGTAACAGCTAAAATGAAAGAGATATAGAATTATTCAAATGCCATTAAGGCCTAACAATGTTTCCTTCTACATATTATAATTAAATTTTATCTTACTCCTCATCTTCAGTTTGATTTTCTTGACAAGCTTGCACCGTGTCAGCGTTTTCGTTTTCTTGTGGAATTTGAACATCTTTACCGGAGTCACTATCGACACAGACTTTTGTACTGAAAAAGAAAAATTAATACAATTTGTCGATGAGATTGGTCGCTTTTGCACCTTTGAAATTATACTTTCTCGACTACCTAATTGACAAAATCTAATTTGTTTTTATGAGATTCAAAAAGGAGTTTCTTTAGAGATTTTCCTGATTATTCAGAAAAATGTTGAAATCGTTTTTTGTAGAAATGTGGGAAATGTTTCTGAAATATTTACCTGCTATTTTCTTCAAAAATGCTCGGCACAGTTTCTATATATAAGAACCTATGAACTACATTATTTACAATTTGACAAGTATAGGTGTTTGCCTCGAAATGCTCACTGCATAAATAACTGTTTTTATCGATATCTTCGCACGGAAGTTTCATCGCACTCAACCATTTTTTTCGACGTTCCTTATCACTCGGAAACCTAAAAATTAACAGGAATGATTAATAAAATATTATACAAATTTTCAAAAGAACACAACGCAACATAATTACTTTCCCTTTTCATCACATGACATAACCTCTAAACCAAAAATTATCACTGAACAAAATTTGTGAAAAAAACCTATTAAACTAACAGAAAAGTGTGACTAATTTGAACACCAAAACAGAATG
The DNA here is from genome assembly GCA_932178445.1 of Andricus quercusramuli. Lineage (NCBI taxonomy): Eukaryota > Metazoa > Arthropoda > Insecta > Hymenoptera > Cynipidae > Andricus > Andricus quercusramuli. Next base: position 91,240 of record CAKNXH010061545.1, read on the forward strand.
ATATAAAATTACAATTAAATACTCGCTCAAAGAATATTTTATTTGATAAAAGCAAATAATCTCAGTCACACAATGTAACCTTAATTTTGTATTTCAAATAAAAAAAGAATAATAGTACACCATTTACAATGATTATTATTGAAAAAAACATTCGAATGATCTCACAAGCGTTTGTAATAACCAACAAATCCAATTTGTTTACCCCAAAAATGTACTTGTCAAGAAAACGTACTTGTGAAATGTGATATTTCCATCCGGATAGTTTCTGTTGCAGTAAATGCAAACTTTTACCATGGTGTCGAAAGCTTCAATAAAACACTTACTCGTCTCTGAATACTATCAACTTCATAACAAATTTAAATAAATACTATAATGAAATCACACGAGCGTTGAAAATGTTTGTAAACATAACCCAACTTTAAGCGGGCTGCCGCTGCGTAAAAGACAATCCAGACAATCAATGCACAATTGCACATGCGCAAGGTTGTTGATATATTCGAGGTATATTATGAAGTGTATATTTAGTATCAGAATTAGTGATGGGCACTGCGGCACTGCTCGTCCTGACTGTGGTAATACCTGACCTGACCGGTAATGTCCGTTCATGACGGTAAAAGTTGGTAAAACGCGGTCAGACCCAAATATCTCCACCAGGAAAATTTTTGTTATACACAAAAGTGGTTTAGTTGTTAGGACATACCCTATGCTAAACTTGTACAAAAAGTTTTTCGGTTCTAAATTTTCCAGTTATTCTCAAATTTATAAAAATGCAAAAAAGTTCAGCATAGCAGACGACACTTTTGACAGTTCCGCGCGAGGTTCGAGAAGAATTTGAAAATGACACGTTACTAATTTACAATTTACATTGAAAATCTGTTGCATTCACTAAGTAATATTATAAAAATAATAGTTAGTAGTATGCTTAGTTATTTCGTAAAACATTTCGATGAATATGCTACTTAAACATTAAGTTAAGTACTGTGTATCGTATAGGTTATATTCCCTAAATGAAAATACTGTTTTTTTGTCTTCAAATAAAATAAAATTGATATCTAATTATTATGAATTTAGATTTATGAGTAATTTTTGTAAATAATGTATTATTTGTTATTAATTATACATGAAGAAATTTAATAAGGCAATTATTATAATTAAAAATGGGAACAATGAAAGTGAAATAAAATTTAATTCTTTGAATGGGTTTTCAAGCAAAAGAATGGTTTAAAACATTTTTTAACGTTATTTTTCTTGAGAATTACGAAAATTTTTGTAACAACTCTCACATTGAGACGATTTTTTCTATAATTTTTTTCCTTCTACATATAAAGAGAAATAAAGAAAGCTTGCATGTTATTAAGAAAATTTATTTCACACGAACAGTTTCAAAAGAATATTTGAATAATTAATGGAGAAAGGAATTGCTCGACCAATTCAGTACCATTGCATGAACGAAAAACTTAACACTCATAGATATAAATTTAACTTAATAACTAGATATCAATTTTATTTTATTTGAAGACAAAAAAAACAGTATTTTCATTTAGGGGATAACCTATACGATACACAATACTTAACTGAATGTTTAAGAGTCATATTCATTGAAATGTTATACGAAATAACTCAGCACACTACTAACTATTATTTTTAAACCATTACTTAGTAAATGCAACAAATTTTCAATGTAATTTGTAAATTTATAAAGTGTAATTTTCAAATTCTCCTCGAAACTCGCGCGAAACTGTCAAAAGTGTCGTCTGCTATGCTCAGCTTTTTGGAATTTTTATTACTTTGAGAATAACTGGAACATTCAGAACCGAAAAAATTTGTGTACAAGTTTAGCATAGGGTATATCCCAACAACTAAACCACCGAAATACCGAGCAGCGCTCATCACTAATTTCTACTTGAGTTTTTACGGCTCGAAAGGCAGGAATGCCTCTAATCAAAGATATTATAATAATCTTGCTTTAATGCCCTCTTGGCATACTAAAAAACAAGTTATTGAAGTTATCTTTTTTAAATAGGCCGAGATTTTCTGAATAATATTTTCCGTAATATAATTTAGTTCTCCATTGAATCTAAATGTAATGCTAAAAAAAGAAAATCTGCCCGCTTCGCGGACATATCTTCATCACGCGCTTCACGCGCGGCTCGCAAGTTTGAGCACGCCTAGGGCGCGCGATTGTTGAATCTCGCGCTTCGCGCTCGATTATGTATGCACCACGCGCATTACGCTCGGTTCCTCTTGATTTTTAAACTTCGTGTTCGACTTGGATGAAAAGAAAAAGTTTATTTGCAAATATTACAAAATTATCAAAACCTCTACATATGAAGTGATTGTTAAATTTGTTTTTATTTTCGACTGAAAATGAACTTTATTTACTCAAGGTTCTATCGGCCTTAAGGAACACATTCCTATCCAGACACTCGCGCTTCGTGCTCGATATTTGGTTTGAAAATCATTTGAACCTTGCGTTCTACTTTCGGTTCTGTGCACCGTATGATGGAAACAAAAATTTTTGAGTGCACGTACGGCGCGCGATTTGCTCGTAGCGCTTCACGCTCCGCAATACACTGATCGCGCACTTTATGCTTTGTGTTATATGTTCTTCATACAGAAACTACCAAATTTGTATTTAATTCCAAATGAAGAATAATGATATAATTTAGGCGACAAATTTTATTAGTTAGAATGTTATTTTAGCTTGTGGCATTTTCCAAAGAAGTTAATTTTTTCATTTTGAATATATTCTTACAATAGAAATTGATTACAAGTTTGTAAATCTTTTTTGAATGCACAATTTTTGTTCGTTCATCTGTTTTGTAACATTGCATTGTTTTTCCAAAAATTTGATTTTTTTTACTGTCAATGTTATTTTCACAAATAAAACAAAAACTACGCATCCTATCGGTACATGGTTAAATATAAATTTGTACCTCTTCTTTGGGTGAATAAATTTTGTCTCTCATTTTTTTCGTAGCTTCTGTTATCCGTCTAAAAATTTCATTTTTCTATTTTCAATAATGTTTTTTACGAATAAAACAAAAACTACGCGTCATATCAAAAAGTGAATAATAACAAATTTGTAGATATTTTTTAGGTGCACAATTTTTGTCGATTCGTCTTTTATCGTATCTCACGTTTTCCTCTTCCTGACTTTTTTCATGTCGTGCGTTTTTCGGGTTAAAATGTTCATTATCGTTTATTTTTTGGAATTTTGAAAATGCTACAACTCCGGTAATTTTTGTTTATACGAAAAAGTCATTCGGATAAATTGTTAGAGTTTTTGAGTACTATGAATTGCCGTATATAGAATTTTTGAATTAAAAAAAAAAATTGTCTCAAAAATTTTCAAAATGCTCTAACTTTTTGAATTTTGATCCAAATTAGCTGGCTAACGAAAATATTCTTTCTTTTTAGGTCCTAAAAAAGTGTGCTGAAGCACAATCCAATCTGAGTATTTTTTCGAAAGTTATCGTGCCTACAGACTACAGACAGGCACCTTCGTGAAAATAGTTTTTTCTGACTCAGAGGGTCTCAAAACGTAGAGATTTGATGAAAACCGACCAATTCAAATTTTATATAAAACCAATACCTTCTCATTATGAGTATGTAATAATTGAAGTCGAGAGTTGTTTTGAGAATATTTTGCGTAACATTAAGTTTTACAATTAATCTCTCTTGGTATAAATACTTATATAAATATGCATTCTATTCTATACATATTTTATTATTTATTATTTAACATTTTTATTCAAAAATTTGACACCGCCCGAAATGGATGTTTGATATTGCTCGTTTTTTGGCCATCATTGTCTTTTTAGTTAACTTTGGCCCTTATAAGAATATATGCAGTGCAGGCTACGTGTTATACGTCCGAATCAGAACATCCAGAAAGCGCATGAGTCTCATCATTATGATTATTCACTATAAAAAAAAATGAATTTCATATGAAGAATTAACCATTGATTAGGTACCGGTGACGAATTTCAAATAAACAATTCAAATTCGTCTAAATACGTTCTCTAGTGACGTAGTTTTCCCCATTAGATATTTTCAGTTCAAACACCAGCTAACTTCACTTGATTGAGTGTTGGGGGAAAACCACGAAGGAATAGTAAGGAGTGGTATCACCCTATGTGCTTGGTGAGCAGAGGTGGAACAAGTGACGTCCAAGAATTCGTTAATGCTTGCTACGAATGAAAACTCGTATGCTCCCTCGTGCACATGCGCAGAGCTGTTTTCGCAGTCACATGTTATACCCACTCAATATGTTACCTTTTGACATCTCGATGCACATGTCGGTTATGTTCGATTGTTTATGTTCGTTCAATACACAAGTTTGAAACTTCAAACGCGTGTTGACATCGATGGCATGGCAACCGCCAGTGCGCATGTGAACGGGGCAGCATAAGAGTTTTCATTCGTAGCTAGCATTAACGAATTATTGGACGTCGCTCGTCCCACTCCCCACTTACAGGGATACTACTCCTTACTATTCCTTCGTGGGGAAAACAATGGACCAAATGTATGGGACAAAACTTTATTTTTGTAATATCTTCGTAACAAATAAAAATTATTATCATTTTATTATTTCTTTGAATAGTTCTTAAGAAATGAAAACTATTTTTCGAATACACTCATGCAGAAAAAACTAGTTTTTACGAAGATATTAGCAAAATGGGGACGGCGATTTGTCAAGCTCAGCGTAGAGGGCAGTAGTGCGTATGGAGATATGCCTTTGCGCAGGCGCTAAGGTATGGGCGCGCAATTACAAATTAAAAATTTTTAAACATCCACGAATATTCATAATAAACAAACTAGTACTTAAAAATATTGAAATTTGTCGAAAATTTAGTGATATAAAAGGTTCCTCTTGCTTTTTTCAGGTAAAATATATGCTTAAACAAATACGTATTATTTAAATAATTGTACAATTATTTATTATTATTTAAAGAACGTTTTAAAAGCGTCAACAAATCGCAATTATACGTAAAATTCAATTTGTCACTATGGGGTTTTCCTTGGGGACCCAATAAGAGTGGCTGAAAATTATTCAACCTCAAAATTTATTATTGATTTTCATTCTCTGACGAATTCTGAACAATATACTTAAACACGGAATTATTTGTGTTTAAATATTAGATTTACAAAAAGCTGACTTTTTCCCATCTTAAATCAATGGGAAACTACGTGGTCTTTGTGGCAACCCTAAATATTAACCGATTTTGCTCAAATTTGGAGATTTTGTTTGGACATTCGAAGAAAACTGAGGAGTGAGAGCAGAGAAATTCGAAAAGTTAAAAATAAAGGCCACCCTAGTATCGATGGATGGCTTCTCGGCTCAAGCTGTATCCTCAAAATTCAATTGCCTGCGATTTCACTCAATAAATGTTTGAATACGAAGCGGTACCACTTTTTTAAATAAAAGTGTGTATCCATAGGGTAAATAAGCTGCTCACTCTAATAATTATTGCGTAAAATGAAAATTTCGAATGGTAACCTCAACTAACCTGAATATTCGAAAATTTTATTTTATGCAAAAATTATTAATTAATAATTGGGTCATATCAGGCGCTTGAATTTTGAGGTTAGATGAGCTTGAAGCCAACAGTCTTAAAATGTTCAAAAATAAAAAAAAAATTAATATGAAAGTCTAATCAATATTTTTGGAATATGACAAGGAAAATGGACTGCACAAAGCATGAATTAATTCTTTAACAAAAATGGTAAAATGAAGAGTCGAGGGATAATAGCGATTTGACAGATCGCGGATACGGTTAACGCACGTATTTTTCGTATTATGGTTTGAAGATTTAGGCCTGTTACGGTCAATTTTTGTTGGGAAAAGAGACTAAATTCTCTTTTCTCTATACATTTCTTTATATTTTTTAACAAAAATAACCTGAGTAAAAGCCTCCGGTCCAATAATCTTCTTTAGTAAAGTGGCTCGAGCACTCTCGCAATATGATGAAGTCGGACAGAAACCTTCTCGTTTAATGGCTATTATCCACTGTTTCCTCCGTTTTTTATCAATCGGAAATCGATGTCCTCCTTCATTTTTGCACCCGAATGCCACACACATACTTGGAATTTTAAAAATAATGCGAATAATGCTAAAAGATCGCAACACCTCAATACTGCAGAATTTGAATAACATAGCAGACGATGCGCCGTATACATCCCCAGACGCACTAGCGACCCTAGCGGCCGCAAGTGTCAGTCGCCATCCCCATAGGGTGAGTGGACCCAATCCCATGCATTTGGTCCATTGTTCTCCCCAGCAGCACTCAACGAATTGAAGTTATTTGTTGGTTGAAGTGAAAATAACTAAAAGGATATTTCAAGCTGTGACGTCATCTAGAAAGATGTCTGCACGCCGAGGGGCAAACAATAATACCAATTGCATGGGACCAAACCTAATTTCTTTTTATAAAATAACAAAACAAATTATAACTCGCCATAAGTATATTCAGAAATCATTTCTTATTCTTAAAAAGCTATTTAATCAAATAATAAAATCGTTACAACATTCTAAAATCCATTGTATTATTTAATTAAATCGCTTTTAAAAAACTCAACCTAAAAATCAGATAGACTTATGTTGAAAAATCACTTTTGTTTTAATTTATTAACAAATAAAGTTTCGTTCCATGCAATCAAAATGTCTTTGTGGCAATATGTATTATTGTTTGGCCCTCGGCTTGTATGCATCTCGGGATACTTCATTTTTTTAATAACTTGGAAAAACATCATTTTTGTAACGCACGTACGAAATGTTCGCTTTTCGAGGCATGTATTGCGTGCGGGAAGTGACCAATTCTAAAGCCGTGGTAAAAAGCAGTTATAAAAAGACTTTTTCTAGCTGCTGCGCTTGCGCAGTTCCAGCCAGATTACTTCTTCTTGCTGTTGCGCTTGCGCGTTTCGATTCAGATTTACTTTCCAGGAGTGCCGAAATAATAACCTCCCTTCATTATGATTTGACGCTTGGGAGACTGATTGTGAGTAGTGAATAGTGATTGGAAAAACTCGAAGTGATAAGTTATCATGAATGACTGATAAATTACCATCAATTACCGATAAATTACCGAAAATTTCTGACATTTTTGGATACCTGAAATTTCCGGAAATTTATCAATTTTCCATAAATTTCCGGATATTTGGGAAATTTTGCAATTTTCCATAAATTTCCGGAAATTTGGGAAATTTACCAATTTACCATTAAGTTCTGGAAATTTTTGGAATCTTTCCAAAAAGCTTTGGAGACCTGAAATTTCCGATAATTTAGAAACTTTTCATAGATCTCCGAGAATTTTGGAAATTTTTGGATTTTTCTCAAAAAGCTTTGGATACCATGAATTTCTGGAAATTTTCAGTAATACACAAATTCACCAAAAATTTTCGGTAACTTTTGGTAATTTTACCATTAATTTCCAAAAAAAAAACCATAAATTTCCATAAAAATTATTCTTATTGTTTCTCAAATCGAAAATTTCCTGCATTTGTTACAAAAAATATCCTGTGTAGCAGGTACTGAAAGTAGACAGTTGCAACTCTTGCGAAGTTTACAGTATTTGACATCGGCTCATCTTAAGGTCGTTTCCGACTTGTCTTCGGCTCGTTTACAGCTCGCGTTTGGCTCGCTTCCAACTGGCCTATGACGCGCCTACAGCTCCCCTTCGACTCGCCTTTGACTCGTACAGCAAACTTCACACTCCGTGTGGAACTGCCTACTTTCCACACTTGTAGCACAATATACTATTTTGACGATAAGAGTATTCAGTTATTATTCTTCATTTTTCAAAAGGTGATCAAAATAAAACGTTCAAAAGAAAAATCTGCCCCCTGCGCGTAAACATTATCTTCGCTCACATGTTTGAACACGAGTTGGAACACTTTTCACGATCAAAACAAGAACTATGCATTTTATCAAAAAATGATGCAAAGAAAGTTTGTAAATATTTTAAAGTGAATAATTTTACGTGTTAACATTTTTACGTGTCTCGTATAGTTTTATTGGAAAAATCAATTTTTCATTTTTATTAACATTTTTTCACGATTAAACCAGAAAATATGGGTCTTATAAAAAAAAATGGTTGAAAGTCAATTTGTAGATATATTCGAGATGAACAATTTTATGGTATCGAGATTCGAGGATATAGCACCGTTGTTTGGTCGCTGTTCCCACCTGTTCTAATTTTTCTTGCCTTGATAAGGGTGCTGTGTGAGCACCGAAACGTTGGTAAATACTTTGCATGCTTTTTTATTGTGATTTAATAATAATAAAAATAAAAGAGACGAAATAAATAAAAAAGAGAAGGAAGGGGATTTGGTTGGTTGCCTTCTCATTTTTCTTTCCTCTTTTTTTATTTTTGTCCGCAGAAACAAATTTTTAAATTTTGTTTTTCAGGAATTGCAATAGGAGCATTTTGTGGTGGTTGTCCAAATTTTATCGTTAAATTCTTGTTTTATTTTCAGGAATTCTATATATTGACTTGATTATTGGACGTTAAATGGGATTTTGAATTTGATTTTAGTCTGATTTAAAATTCTTGAATTTTAATGAAAAATTTTACTTTCTTACAGTTTTTTCGTATCTCATATAGTTTTGCTGCAAAACTGAATTTTTTATTTTTTTAAAATCATTTCGAATTTCGATGGATAGAACCAGAACCATTGGTCAGACATGACTGGCTAATGAATTCGTCCTTCCTTTTCAGGCCTTGAAGGTCAAACCAATTGGCTAATTAGTTCAAAAGTATCGTGTATACAGACAACGACGACAGACAGACACTGAAGAAAAATCCATTTTTTCTCAATCAGTGAGTCAGAACACATCGAGATTTGATGAAATCCGCGAGAGAATACACTTATGGTGAAAAATCTTTTTTTTTCAAGTTATTTTGAAAATAAATTTTTGTCCCACGCAATTAGTATTCTTATCCCTAGTAGCAACGTCTGCCTTGTATGACAGAGGCCAGAGTCTGGCTCAGCATCTGCTCCCCCTAGTCGACCAGACTGGCGGGAGAAAAGATCAGACCAGACAAAAACAAAATCTGGTGAATGAAGGAACCAGATTCTGGTATTTAGTTTAAACACTAGTAATTAATGTAGAATATAAAATTAAATTGAAAATCTAGCAATCGGAAATTTAAACGATTCACAAGTATGACCAAACATGCAAGCATGCAAGCTTATACGACAACAGGTTATGTTTTTAATCTTTCAATGTGTCTCCTGGAATATTGTGACGTCTCCGCAGTATATTCTCCCAGAAAGGGCTGAAATATAGTGTAAAACTATTACAGAAACCTATTTAGTACCATTTTACGTTATTTTAATTTTGTCTGGTGTATATCATGAGCAGTCTGGGTCAGGATCTGCTATACCAGACTCTGGTGCCAGAACAGCACGCCAAAGCGGAACCAGCCGGGCGCCAGGCTGCAAACAGATTCTTCTTTTTCTGGCGCCCAGCTTGCGCCTTTCTGCAGTTATCTTGCTACTAGGGATGTGGCCTTCGGCGATTTTCCCACTTAACCTGAAATACCTAATTCCAGACATAGTTTTTTCTTTCTTGTTTACTTATTATTATAGAGGATATAATTTATAAAAATAAAAAGTGCATGCACAACGGAATGGTCCGTCTCTTTCACTCTTACGGAATTTTTGCAGGCAGGCTGCCTGCCACTATCGGTAAGCAAAGGTATGAAAAGGAAATGGGTCATATGTCTTTTTCTAACATGTAGAGGTAGAAAGAGAGGGGTCCGTTCGATATCGACTTCGAAACGGCCCCGGAGTCCCACTGTTGCACCAGTGATGCCAATGTGGGTTGATGTGGGCGCCTTCACGACTAGAGTTCGAAAATTCTCGATAATTTAAATTTGGAGAAGGTAACGGAGCACGTTACCGTATATTACCGAGAATAGGAGAATTTGTCGAGAATTTACGAGAACGTTCATTTTTAACTTTTATTTTTTGTTTTTTATTTTAAATAACGTTTATATACAAAATACTTAAACCTGAATAGCAATAAACATTAGAAATAAAAATTAGTTTGTAGTTTTATATACAATATACTCCATATTTTTCAAAATAGAATTTTATTTATTGAATTATAGAGAATTTACGGTAGTAAATTCTTTCAAACATTTATAAACTGTAGTGTAGAACAAGTTTTGAGAAAAATCAGTATTATTATTAGTCTTAGAGAATTAATACTGAGATTAAGTTTAGTCAAATTTGAGCGTAATTTTGATTTTATCTATTTATATTTATTTATATTATTTATTATATTTATTTATATCTATTTAATTCTAGATTGAGCGTAATTCTCAAATGTTCTTACTATTATATTATTAAACAGAAATTATAACATTAAATATCATTGCTTTCACTTATAAGTATACGTCGTTACATCTGGTTATATGAGAATGACATCTGGATGAGGAACAATTTTTTAAATACTGTTTATTTGGACTATTAAAACACATTGAGGCAAACTCATTCGTAGCGCATAAACAAATTTGTTTACTGTATCTTCAGAACTGGAGTCAGGCGTGTCAAAATCACAGGTGTGTCCGAATTTAATTTATCACTTAACCCGTAAACCTGGGTCATTCGTGTCTGAGCGAAAACTAATTGACTGAGTTACTCTGTGACTGCGAGAGGGATGCGGACCTTACCCTGCCCTAAAAAAAGTTATTTAGGAGGAGGACCTAAGGGCCAGAAGGCAGGTCTCTAGTTCACGTTTACTCTTTGTGGTGATAGAACGAAGTCTGAGGAGGACACGAACGACCCAGGTTTACCGGAATCGGTTGTTTTTTCTGCAAGCGAGTATTTGATTATTTTTTACTTTAGAACGTTTTTTTAACGCATTTGAACATACTAATGCTAACTAAATAATAATTTTGGTCATAGAACTCAAAATGGAGCAACGTACATCTGATGATGTACAGCGCGTTCTTCGCGACAGGAAACAAGTATTTTAGGAACCGACAAAATGGAAAAAGGGAAAAGATGTTTTTTTTGTGTGACTGAGCGCGACATAAAAACGCATTTCTGCTGTGTTAGGTGCCGCAAGCCTGTTTGCGAGGAGCATAGACTTGCTTAGAATACATCAGAGTCCCTCTATAGTAGCCGTCTCGGGAGTACCCTTCATCGCTTCACACTATCTCGGGACTCTCCAAACCGTTCTTCTTCTCTTTCATTCATGTGGCTTCTGACAGCGCCGAACCCTAAACATGGCAACTCCGCTGACCTTACAAACGGCTCCATCTCGTCCCCTTGGACCGCCTTGTCCCTTATCTCGGGAACTACTATAGTGGGACTCTAGTGTAATACGGAAGTATTATAAATTAGCAATTTTTTACTTTGTTTAGAGTTATAAAAATGTATAGTACACTACGTATTTATTACTTTTTTTAAACCATTTTAAATAAATATAAACGTTTGTAGGTCCGAAAATTTCATTATTTCGAAAACTCTTACTTCCATGAAATATCCCAATATTCACCTTTAAAACTTAAGCATTTATTTTTGTGGTAGCAAATTTTAATATTTTTTTCTTGAAAGGCGCATGTTTGAAATTTAATTTTCTTTTTTAATTTTTTAATTTGTTTAATTAGATCAAAAGTTATGATTTTTTGAAGAAAACACAGCATCTCTTCGACTTTATTTTGTTTATTTACAAAAATTGTTTAAATAATTTATTTTTATCTAAAAGTCTTTTGCATGTTTGTTGAGTAGAGACTTCAGTTGTGATCCCTGAATTTTTTCAGATTTTTCCTATCAGTGCAAATTATTGAAAAATGCGCTGGACGTGAACGACCCAGGTTTACGGGTTGAAGGTGCCGAAAAAACGTTTACGGGTTAAGTGTTATTTTGGTGATAAATTCAAATTCTCGTAAATTCTCGAACAAAAAGCGCTCGAGAACTAACCGGTAACTTACCGGTAACGTTCTCGGCGTTCCTGACGTAATTTACCGCCTTTCGAACTCTATTCACGCCTGAGCTGCTGTGCTTGCGTTAGCTGGCCGCAGTTGCCGCGGAATTCAAAATGGGTATTAAAAACAATTCTTGTAATTGAAATAAAAAATTATCATCAAGTGCATAAGAATGTATATAAATTGCATTTATTACATTTTTTCGTAAAATATAAGTTAGTCTTTGGAATTCAATGTAAATAAACTGTTACCTAGGAAATATATGTGTCACCATTTTTTTGTCTCAACTGAAATCAAAACGTATACAGTTCGTAACTATTCTGGTGCATTTTATAATAACTATTTATTTTAATAAAAATCATTCTTTTCAATACCCATTTTGAATTTCACGCCAACCGCGGCCAACGAAGGCTCAACCCTGAAGCTGCAGTCCAGTGGGCAGAACATGTCTCCTTCACGTGGCTTTACTCAAAGTGAACGCAGACAGTAAGTAGTTCAAGGCACGATCCAACTATGGTTCAAGGCGTGCACATCAGGTATTTTACGAATGGATCTGACCAGCCGGATTCCTGGCTCCCCCCACCATCGCTACCATAGCCTTCGCGTAATTTTTCGTCTGCTCGATTGCTCTGTCAAAATATGGCTGAATATTGCGATAGCGGATCGGTAAATCTAGAAAATAATAATAACGTGATGAACGAAAAAGTGAAATGCAATTTATGTTCTGCTACCTTCGCAAAGATTTTCAACCTGAAAATACATTTGAAGGAAGTGCACTTTTTGGAAGAAAGTGAAAGAGAAGGAAAATCAGCTCTGGATCGTCAAGATAGATCTAGCCATGTTATTCATATACTGATTTCGATCACATTTATAATAGTACATAATCAGTGCCGCGATAGAATTTCTATGTCTGGATAGGAAAATTTTTATATGTACACTAGGGTGGTTCTTATTTATAATTAGTGGATTTTTTTCTTCGAATTTCTCTACTCTCACATCCCAGTTTTTTTCGAATGCCAAAAAAAAAATCTCAAAATTTGAGCAAAATCGCTTAATATTCACGGGTGGCGCAAAGACCGTGAAGTTTCCCATTGATTTAACATGGGAAAAAGTCAGCTTTTTGTAAATGTAATATTTAAACGCGATGATACATGTTACACATAATATGTTACACACAATTTGAATTTTACGTAATTTTGCGGTTTATTGACGCTTTTTAAAAGTTGAAAAAAGAATCATTAATCGTTAATTTAAAAATACTCAGTGATTTTATAACTAATATTCAATTGTTTAAACAATTTCAATTTGTTTAAACATTTAAGATCTTAAAGAGCAAAGTAGAACATGAAAATATTTCTAGGTTTCGAAAAATAGCAAAAATAAAATATGTTGACAAAAAAATTGTTTAGACAGTTTTAATATATACAGTTTTTAATATATACGATTATTCATAATAAACAAATTCGTACTTAAAAATATGAAAATTTGTCCCAAATTTAGTGAGATAAAATGTTTCTCCTGCTTTTTTTCAAGTAAAATATATACTTGAACAAATACCTATTATTTAGGTAATTGTAAAATTATTTAAGCAAATTATTGTATTGTTGTGATTGATTAAATAACTCATATAGTATAAAAAATACGTTCATTTCGCGAGTTAACTGAAAAGAAACCAATATTTGAACAAATTATAATTGTTTAAACAATTAAATATCAGTTAACAAATGACTGGGTATTCTTACATTACCGATTAATGATTATTTATCATTTTTAAACTTTTGAAAAGTGTCAATAAACCGCAATATTACGTAAAATTCAAATTTGTCACTTATGGGGTTTTCTTTGGGGACCCATAAGTGTGGCTTAAAATTATCCAACCTCAAAATTTATAATTGATTCTTGTTTTCTGACGAATTCTAAACAATATGCTGAAACTCAGAATTATTTGTGGCATATTATCACGTTGAAATGTTAGATTTACAAAAAGCTGACTTTTCCCAGACATTTTCTCTAACCGTTTGCAAATTCATACATCACTTCAGAGACGAATATCTGTGCAAAAACTAAATCTACGACTTTCTAAGTAGAATAATTTGAAATATCAGAAAATTACGCGTTAAATCAGCTTACTTTGAAATTATTTCAATGAACGTGTCAAAAATATTAATTTTTAAAGTTAAAAGTTTTTTTTTTTAGGTAAATGAACATTTTGAAATCTCGAGTTGAACTCTTTGCCAAATCTATAGAAGTGTTCCTAAAAATTAGGAAAAATCATAAAATCAAGAAAAAGTCCTACTCTTTAAATCTAAATCAAGATCCAAATCTTGATTTTATAATTTTTTCAACTTTTTAGGAACACTTTTATAGATCCAGTAAAATGTTGTACTTAAGACTTCAAAATGTTCAGTCTGCTAAAAAGTAGTGTAGCTCTATCTATGAAGATGTTAATTAGTAATTATTATTATTTTCTTCCATTTTTACTAAAGAAAGCAAGTTCACTAACCTTGAACTATTAATAGATTATTGTACTTAACAGTGAAACATACATAATAAATAATAACTATACTAACCCTTAGTCTGATATTTTATTATCCTGTCATAATTTATAATTAAACATAATAATAAAAATTAATTGTTTCAGATACACAACACATATTAAAGGAAAATAATATATAAGTAAAAGAATCGGGGTGCGTTTTTATCGTGAGTGGTTCAAAATATTTCCCAACATGTGAAGACTTTCTCAGCAATAACCAGAAAGAAAATCGACTGCGCATGTGTGAGACACAGGCGTTAAGAATTTTAGCCGAAAACAGGGATGAATTAAATAGTATAATTAACTCTTATAAAATAATTGATTAAAATCCGCGAAAAATTGGTAAAATTTTTTTGACCTCCCTAGTGTACGTGCAGAACAGAAAGGTTCACTTTGTCGGCTGTTGCTAAGAGTCAATTTCTGCCAAAATTCAGGCATTTGTTTCAATATTAGATTATGTGTAGAAAATTTTATTAAATTTTCCAATTATGTAATTTTATCCATCTTTCAATATAAATATTATTTTAATTGAAGTTAAAATAATTTTTGATGTTAAACTGAATTTATTATCAAATTTATTTATTTTAGTATTTCAGTACTTTTATTTAGTATTATAACAGAAAAAAAGTATTGAAGTGAAATGAAACTAAAGTTATTGATGAATGATTCTGCGTTGCTTAAATCTTCAATGAAATATGTATTTTCTCCTTGTGAGTTCTATTCAAATTGACGCGCTGTTCAAAGTAATGGAGCGATGGTGGGGGGAGCCAGGAATCCGGCTAGTCAGATACATTCGTGGTATTTTGGGTTGAGTCGGGAAAATCCAAGATGTCTGCACGCTGAGGGCCAAACAATAGTATCAATTGCATGGGTCAAAACTTTATTTTTTTCAATAACTTGAAAAATAATAATTTTTTAGCATAAGTGTATTTGGAAATCATTTTTACATTCTCATCATAATGAGGAGGCATTGTTTTTATAAGAAACATGACTATCGTCGTCTGTATACCGGACAAGTCGGATTGGATTGTGCTATGGCACACAGTTTTAGGGATCAAGAAGAAAGCTTGAATTCGTTAACCAGCTTTTTTCGATAAAAATTCAAAGAGTTAGAGCATTCTCAAAATTTTTGAGAACATTTTTTTCAAGGTTTAAAAATTCTATGTACGGCTATTCGTATCCAGGAAAAAAGCATCCATTGAAAGGGCGCCTCCATGCGAATTGCGTATCTGTCATTTGCAGATTGAGATTTTTAAAACTGAATTGGCTTGTGACTATGTGAATCGGTCAGTTTCTCGAATGGTTTCGAATCTGTAATGTAGTACAAGTACAATGTCCATTTCAAGCAAAGTCATATTGAATTGGTTTACCTCTTTTTGAATGAGACCTATTTTTTCAAGTTATAGGTTGCCATATTTCACATGATTTTAAAAATTTATAAATTATTGTAAGAAAAATCATACGCAATGCTACTAGATATCTTTTGCTATTTTAGTTCCAGAGAATGTGAATGCTTTTGTGGCTTATAAGTCTGTCACAAAAATAATAATGAGTAAAATTCTGTTAAAAACCAATCGGCGGCAATTTGGAATTTCAGTGACAAATGTACGCTATTCAAACGACTTCGAAACCCATTCAAAGCAAGTGCATCGATTTTTGTTTCCTGTGTAGTATTCGGAAACTCGAATAATTTATCCTCATGACTTTTTCCAATAGGAAGAAAATTATCAGAATTAAAGCATTTTCAAAATCCAAAAAAATAAACGGAAATGGACATTTTAGGCCAAACAACGTCAAATTTTGATCGTACAAAAAATAATAAAAAATTCCATTTTGCAGTTAAACTAGGCAAGATATGTACGAAAAAAATGAAGCAACAAAAATTGCGCACCAAAAAAGATCTAAAAATTTGTTAATAATCACTTTTCATAGGATACGTAGTTTTTGTTTTATCCGTAAAAAAACAACATTAAATATTCAAAAAAATTAAATTTCTGGACAAACGACACAAGCTACGAGAAAAAAATAAGACTAAAGTTGTTCACCCAAAAAAGAGCTACAAATTTGGCATCAATCATTTTTTGATAGGACGCTTGGTATTTGTTTTAATCGTAAAAAATAACATCAAAAATAGAAAAATAAACTTTTTTAAGAAACGGCACAAGGTACGAAAAAAAATCAATACACAAAAAAATTCTTCACCCAAAAAGTATTTACAAATTCCTTATTGATAATTTTTAAATTTGACGAGTGGATTTTCTTCAATGATAAATTGATTTCAATTTTTTGTGTCCCTAACGCCAATTTCACCATCAACATTCAAATATTATTGAAAAAAATAAGAATAAAAATTTTTAAAAATTAAATTTTTGGAAAAAACGACACAAGAGACGAAAAAAAATGAAAAGACAAAAGTTTTTCAGTCAAAAAAATGTCTACAAATTTGTTATAGACTCTTTTTATAAAAATATATCAAGTGTAAAAAAATTTATTTTTTGGAAGGACACCAACAACATATATATACAAATTTCCTAAGAACCACCTCACGACACTCCGAGGTACAGAAATAAATATAGGTCGAGTATTCTCCAACGGCAAAATATGCCGGATTTTAATTTTCTCGTCCGGCATCTATAGTATTAATTCCAAACAATTAAAAAATAATTGCAATAATGAATAACGAGTTAAAAAATTGATTTTGGCGTGCAAACATATGTCGGACAATAGAAAATTAAAGGGAGATCTTGATGACAGGTGAAGGTTTTGTTACATCTGTATAAAAATTGAAATCCGGCAAAATATGCCGGATCCGTATACACATAATATATACATCAGCATATTATAAAGGTAATATACATTTTATATAATAGAGTTCCACATAATATAGAAAAGTTCTTATTTTCGACGGCATCGAGTCTGAAGCACGAGATACGTGATGAGAATGTGTTCCTTAAAGCCGAAGGAACTTTAACAAAAGGAATTCACAATTACCAAATTATAGTTATCGATGATTCGACCTTTAATTTTAAAGGGCCTGTTCACAAATGTGAGGGAAATAGAAAGACCGAGCGCTTAGTGCGAGGTAAATGAATACACTATCGAGCGCGAGATAAATACATCATTGAACGCGAAGCGGGAGATAAATATATTATCGAGCGCTAAGCGCGAGAACCAAACGTGAGGCGCCCCAGAGATGCGCTTCAACTTTTAAGCCGCGCGCGCGCAGCGCGCGATGAGCATGTGCCCGTGTAGCGGAAGAATTTTTTGTTTTCCAGATTTTTTATTTTCCAACGTATCATTTAGATAATAAAATCCATAAAAAAATTTTGTAACGATTTAAGTATTTAATGAAATAGATTTTTTAAAATAATATCCAAATACAATTGTAGAGAAAAATTACATTTGCCCAATTTATAAAAAAAAATTCAGTTGGGTCCCCTGAAATTGGTATGATTGCTTGGCCCTCGGCCTCTCGGCGTGCAGACATCTTGCCAGCTGACGTCACAGCATGAAATCTCTGACTGCTGTTGCACATGCGCGAATCATTCGGGCGCCACTGGCGACAAAAAATGGAAATAGAGTCGAAGTTTAAACTTGCGATTATTGCGTTTGATCAAAAACGTGCTCCTCGAAAAACAGAGCGAAAAAGGATCTCGCCAGAGTCGGTTCGTGTTACCCGAAGTTGCAGTCCGATGGAAACTCGGAATATATAGAAGTGTTGTTGACAAAATCTGTGAATTTTCCATCAGTGGGATTAAATCCATTAAATGTACATACATTTGATGTACAATCACGATATGTATAAACGTGTTTAACGTATAAATAAGCGTGTTTTTGTTCGGCTGTAATTGTTGGTGCTAGACGCCAAATATGTAAGTAAAATTTAGTATTACAATTTATTAAGAAGTTTTTGAAGTTTTTAAGAAAGGAAGTGACTATGCGTCCCTTTATCTGCACTGAAAGAAAATTGTGTCTTTACTAGCGTCACGAAAGTATATTAAATTCATTACAAATTTGCTGGAGATTTTTGCGAATGCTAGAATCCGGGTTTGCTATTCAGTCAAAGTTTTCCAGTTAGAGCACTGTAGATTTCAAATAGGTGCTGTAGCCACTTTTATATATGTATATGTGAATTATAAAACAAACCACACAGTAAAATACAATGTAAATCAAATATGACACTCTTGGAATTCAAAGAATCATGAAATCTTAACTGCGCATAATTCAAAATATATCGCCATTTTGAAATGTAAACAACGCCACAAATCCCGTGACGTAAAAAAGTCCACCCCCCCCCCTCTTCCCACCAGTGACAGACCTTTACACCCCAAGGGTCATGTGTTGAATCTGCGGAAGGAGAAAAACAAAAGAAAGTCCGAGATCCGAGAGGAAGTCTGTGAAAATGCGTCTGCAGCTGGTTCGTGTCTGATGTTTATTGACCGGTATGAACTGAACTCTAGTAAAAAAACAAAAGAGTAGAGCTATAACTAAAAGAAACATTTATC
Organism: Andricus quercusramuli; assembly: GCA_932178445.1. Lineage (NCBI taxonomy): Eukaryota > Metazoa > Arthropoda > Insecta > Hymenoptera > Cynipidae > Andricus > Andricus quercusramuli. Next base: position 110,223 of record CAKNXH010061545.1, read on the forward strand.
AGAAACGCATGTAATGTATCCGGAATCAGACAAACTACATACACCGTTGATTTTAAAAATGTGCTACGCTTTCTCTCTCAAAAACATTGCCCATCAATTCAATTATTCGCACTTTCAGTTGATGTACGTTTGAATGGCTCTCTCATTTCTGAATTCATTAGTGATGTTGTTCGATACGAGACTGTCTCGATATCGTATAGAAAGTCTCGGTTTTTCTCGTATCGATATAGGTTTCTGAGACTCCAGTCTCGGTTTTGTCTCGTATCGTTTTGATATCAGAGAACCAATATATCGCTCGTATCGTCTCGGGATTCTGAGACTATAGAGCCAGATGATGGGATGATGTCTTCCTTACGGAACAACAGTAGAAGGGGAACGGCGACGAGTTTTAATTATCTGTGTACCAAGAACCTTTTCGAGTAATTTGAAGTTCTGAAGGTTCAAATGTACGATATACATTTTCCCGATTCATTATAAATTTCTTTTATTTATTATTTTCAATTTAATGAACCAATAAATAGAAAGCAATTAATAAAAAATGACGTTTAATTAAACATTAAGAACTTCAAGCATATTCCTTTTCAAATGTTTAATCTTTAAAACTTCTAAGATATCTGTATGTCTTTTAAACTATGACTCGAATTTTTCTCACAAATTTTGAAACTATTTTGAAGTTGCCAAAACGGAATATGCGAAGATGTCTTAATATAAAAATACAATTTTTATTGTAGTAGAAGGGTGGCAGTACAGAATTGGATAACCAACAACATTGGAATTTTTGAAACAACGAAAAAAGATCCTGTAAAATCGAAATCATTAAAAGATGAAGCAAGTATCCGATTCCGAGCTAAAGTAATGCTAAATTTAGGCCTAAACAGTTTTAGTACCAATAGTTATCCACATCGGATGAAGTGGATGTTGAAGTTGACAATCTCAAAGTGTCACTAACCAAAAATTAAAGCTGTCTCGACTGCAGATTTTGATCGAAAATTTATTCTTTCAGTTTGCAAAGAAAGAGGGAAAAAAATGATCCCGAGATATGAACCTTGTGCATACGGGTAAATGAAGTTTGATTTCAAAAACTCAGCTAATTTCAAGAAAAAGGATCGAGATTTTGGAGATAAAAAGATCATGAGTTTTTAAAATCGACTTTAGGAATTTTCAATGCATTACAAAAATATAAACTTACTCCCGAGATATGGGTATGCTGAATGATCATAACAATGAAGTTGTATCCAATGAAATTATTTTTTTTTTCTGATAAAATGAAAGTTGAGGATCGTGATAGTGATATCACATCTAGTTTTGTGCTGCTACTTTTAAGTTATGCTTTTCTAAATTAGTGAATTATGAATGAATTTCAATATAAAGCTTTTATTTATTTTTTCCGTGAAATTTAAATTCCTTATTTTTATTTTGATAATTAGAAATTTCACAATTTTCTGATTAAATTTGTTTAAATATCTTTCAATAATTATTGTAAAATTAAAATTAATATAAGTAAATTAAAAAACTTGATAGGAAGTAAATTGTATAAGATTACCACGACTAAAACATATCTTCTGATAATGACCTATTATACGCAATAAAATAAAAATAGTACAATATAGTATTATAAAAAACGTCTGTATTAAGTAAAGGACTTATTACTTTCAGAAAGGGGAAAGGTTTTCAAGTTGAGTAGAAAATAATTTCTCATACAGAATCGAATAACTATTTGTTAAAAGTTTTTGAACACTCACATTCTAGCTAGAAAGAGTTTCTGAGTTATGAGAACCAGGATAATAAGTATTATCATTTTGATTTTAAAGTAAATATATATTTTTTTCTACGATTTAGCAGAAAATTAAAAAATATACCTAAAGATTTCAGATATGTCGAAAATGAATTCAGAAAGTTGTAAAGAAAATTTATTTATTTTATAGGATGCTACAAAATCTTACGAATAATTTGAGTCAGCAGTTTGACCCGAGGTTTGACCTTTCAAACTTCAGGACCTTTAGAAGCTCGGAAGAAATTAAGAAATATTTTATACATTTTCGAAAATGTTTTTATTTTAAAAATATTTTAAAAAAATCTACAATCCGTACATGTCTTTTAAACTAACTCCAATTTTTCTAAGAAATTATAAAAAACTTTCATTTAAACTTTTGTTGCATTCTCTTCAAATCGTACATAATCTTTAAAGATTTTTGAAACGTAGAAACATTCCAAATATCTTCTCAAATAATCCGAATTTTTCCTGAAATATAAAAAAAAAATCTGGAAAATTAAAAACATTACCATAAGATATTCCAGATTCTTTTTGTGACAAGTTCGTACATTTTTGTAAATATTTTTTAATCTTTTAAAATATTCTCTTCAAATCAATTTTAAAAAAAGAATCATTTTAAATTTCGTTAGAAAACTTAAAAATATGTTTAATTCCCTTAAAATCTTTCAAAGAACGTGAAATGCTTCTAAATGTTTTGTTCAATATCTTCAGAAATGTATGTACTTTTCATTTTAAACTAACTCGAATTTTTCTAAAAGTTTGGAACAGCTTTCAGAATTACAAAATTTGTATAAATTAGTCAAAGTAAAATATCAATTTAAGTTTCGCGACTTTTTTCGAAATGTTTAACAATTTACATTTATTTACAAAAAATTGATTTTCCTCAAATTATAAGTAATCTTTAAATTTTTTCAAAACGTCGAATTATTCTGAATATCTTTAAAAATATTTTGAATTTCTCCTGAAGTTGAAAAAAATATGCAAAATTATAAACATTACCTCAAAATCTTCCAGATTATTTTTGTGACAAGCTAGCAAATCTTTTGAAACGTTTGAAAAAATGTATCCAAATTAATTTTTCAAAACAGAAAGAAATATTTCAAATTTTTCTAGGAAACTGAAAAAAATTTCATTCTGTTCCTTCATTTTATTGGAATCGTTTCAAGTTTTCAATTATTCTTGAAGTATTTTAAAGCAATTAAACAACTCTTATTACACCAATAATCAGGTAAATAACCTAATTCAATAATATTTTTGAAATAAATTATTATTATCATTTAGAATAATAATTTATTTTCAAACAATGTATCAGAAATAATACGGCACTTCGGCAATAATAAAAAGTATATAAGGTATGATTATAGTAGTGTTATTGGGTCACACGATTGTAGATTTACATAAAATAGATTTTATGTAAAATAGTAGTTCAGGAATATCTTTGTGCCTCTTCATAAATAAATAAAAAGAAAGGGGATAATATATTGTATTAAAGAATTTCGTTTAAAAAAACTGTTATCTGTGCATGTAAAAGATTTGATTTAAAAATTGAATTGAAACAAGTTTAGGTTTGTTTGTGTCAAACAAGTAGTATCTCAGTGAGTGCTTTAAAATTCCTTCGGCAGTACAAACGGTAGAGTAGAGGTGTAGGCTTGAGGAGTTTAGATTTTTAGAATATAAAATATATTATTGTTTTCTTTCAAGGCCTGGTTCCAAAGGGCCACGCGGCCAGCCTTACTCCCTCTTCTATTGTGAATGAGGAAAATCCCAGCTGGTCGTTTTGTCTCGGAATTCCGATACGATACCGATACAAGACGGCACTTTTCAATGTTTTTCCGATACGACACGAAACCGAGCGATACAAATCCGATACTGGAAGGTGAGTATCGTATCGGTATCGTCCAAGTTTAAAAATGGCATTATTACATTCAAAATAAATATGTATAATATTCAAATGAAAAAAAAATTTGGTAAGGAAAGAATTGTTTAAAATTGCTTGAACGCCCCATTTTGACGTCACAAATACGAACCGCCACCCGCTGTTCTTCGATTTAATTTGATAAACTTCTAAAATAAAACACAAAACATATTTTTATAGATTTCACAGGCCAAACTGTTCTCTGAAAAGGGGAAATTAATCTATAGATACCACATTGACTGTAATATGTAACGCTTATCAACAAAATGCGGTTTGTATCAAGAGACAAATCTTCAGCAAAAGAGTTGAGGTTTAAACTCGGGTTTAAAGCTAAAAAGTCGAATTTTTTTTAGAAAACAGTTGACTTTTAAATCTGAGAAGATGAATTTTCAACCAAAAAAGTTACTTTTTATTGACCAAATAGTTGAGTTTTCAACTTACAAAGCCGGGTTTTCAAACAAATGGTGGTTTCTTTAAACCAAAAAGGAAAATTCCCTAGAAAACAGTTGAATTTTTCACAAGAAAAATATGAATCTTAAGCTTGAAGCGATCGATTTTCAACAAAAAATGGAATAGTTAAATTTGCAGCTGGAAAAACTGATTTTCGAACAACAACAAAATCGAATTTTCAACGAAATATTTAAACAAAGAGGTGGATCTCCAAATAATAAAATGAATTTTTAACAAAGTAGTTCATCTTTCAACCCATCAGTTGAATATTTAATTAAGAACATTAATTTTCCGCTAAAAATATGAATTTACAACAAAACACAGAAATTTTTAACCAAATTGTGAAATTTTCAACTAATACCCATAAACTTTCAACCAGTAATCAAAAAGAAAACGGATCTTCAAAAAAAAAGTTAGATTTTCAATCCAAGAGATGGATCTTCAACCAATAAAATTATTTTTTAACAAAGTATTTCAACTTTTAACCAAGTAGTTGAAGTTTCAATCAAGAAGATTAATTTTCTACCAAAAAAGACGAATACACAACAAAGTACATACATTTTAAACTGCTTGGTTGAATTTTCAACTAAAAGGAAAAAGAACAATGTTTTAAGAAAATGCACTCAATTTTTGCGAATTTCAAATTGTGCAGTTCCGTCACCGCCGACCACGGTCCCTGTCTGTACGGTCTCGTGTCCATGGACATAGGAATAGGAGGGGACTAGCCGCTTACTTCCTAATTTTGGCGCGGGGCCTGATTATAAGTTACAAGGGGGGCGTCGACCATGTTGGTTTGCAAAAGTAAGAGGAATCATTGAAAGATGGAGAACAGTCTGCTTTTTCTCTCGCAATACCGGTTTAGCAATCCAAGCTCACGTTCCATTCTTTTGTTGATTGACGACCTTTCAGTGTCACGAAATAAAATAAAATATCCAAAATTTCAGGTTTGTGCTTATCAGGTCGGGTACTCTAAACCTCAAATTTCGGATAGTTGATTGTATTTCGTGAAACTGAAAGGTCTTTCAACCAAGAAAGGGATGAAGCAGAACAGCGCAAATGCATTGTACACCTGAAAAATATTACCATTCAGACATTTATAACTTCTATACGTTAGAATATTTTCTCCAAAAAGGGGTATGCAGTCCCATGTCAAATTGTGCCACCTGTGCTAACTTTCCTGACATTTCCACCTATGCTATCATGACCGTGACGTCATGCTACGGAACTCGCAAAATATTTAGTCGTTTTTTTCATTCTATTATATTGATTTTTGTTGGCGCGTCGTACTATTTCTAGGTAGTGTTATATTTGCCACGTCGTACGTTAATAAAAACACTTGCAAAATACTGACATGCATGATGCGCAAATGCGCACACATGCTTACAGCACGCGCATCGATACAGGGTCCTTGAAATCCGCAAGAGTTCACTGTAGTTCAATTTTCAGCCAAATAGTTGAATTTTTAACCAAAAGAGATCAATTTACTTGTCAAATAAAATCAATCATTTTCATTTTTTCAAGCATTTCAAACAAAATTATTCACATTTATATATTCTGTGTTTGGGGTTTCATTCTGCGTTAACCCTGCCCCTACTTCCCTCACCCTGGCAGTGTGACGTAGTTTTTGAATGGCTCCTTTAGTCCATTATTTTGAAGTGAATAAAAAAATGTCACGTTAATATTTTTTAAATGTTCAAACCTTTTCGTTTTTCGTCAGTGTTGCTAACTAACTGTTTATTTTTGCGAATGTAAATAAAAGATAAACGGTAGTCGTTTGGTCGTTCCCGAGAGTCTTTTATTTCTGGACAGAAAAGTTGAAAGTCGTGTCCATTACACGTCCATCCAGGAAGAAATAATTTTAAAATAGTGTAGCCTAGTTAGAGTAGCAAGTGATATTCAGTTTGATATTTAAAGTCAGGGACTATTTATTATGGTGTCCAAGAAAACGATTAAACGCTGTCGAAGTGTATGAACTATAAAGGTATTTTTGAATTAAATTTCTACCTTAAAACTTCTAAAAAGCTCCTGGAATATAAGTAAAATAATTAAAAATTGAAGGCTTTCCAAAATTATAAAAATATTTATTTCAAAATTACAGCAATCACAGTTTTACAGATTCGTGAAATGTATAATTGAAAATTGCCCAAGTTATAAATGCTCCCAATTTGCAATTGTACAATTTTTAGCGATTTAAAATTGTAATTGTTAGTTTTGAAAAGTTTGCAATTTAAAATTGTGCAAAATTATTGAGACTTCAAATTTAAACGAAAATCATAGAATCTTGATAGATTCAATTAATATTTCTTGAATTGAAAACGTTATTATTAATTTGAATTTGGCAAGTTGTTCAATTTTCATAAATTTTAAATTATTTAATTGTACAATAAGGGCGTTGAAACCAGGACCCAGCTTCGAAATGTAATTGCCTCATTTTACTCCATAAGCTAGAATGACTTCCTTTTTAGACAATATGGGCCTATTCCTGTTTTGAATCAACTCTGTATTCGAAATAAAAAAATTAGCTGATTTAAATAGTTTTTATGAGAAGCGTTTTTTTTGTGCTCGGTTTAGAATTAAAAAAAAAACGTTTTACGCAAAAATATTGAAATTAGCCAATTTTTTACTTCGAATACAGATTTGATTCACGAGTGAAATAGGTCCTAATTATCTAAAAAAGATGTAGTTCTAATATTCATGGAGTACAATCAGGCAATACAATTTTGACGGTTGGTTCCAGGTTTCAACGAAATCTAGTATGCACAAAACTACACCAAGTAAATGGGGGCCTACATTTTTAAGTACAATACAGAACTAAGATAACCTACATTTTATCGAAAATTGGTTTATTGTATAAAAAATCTTTGAAGATCAAATACACATTGTTGTAAATGGATTTTTTCAAAATATAATTTTGTATACAATAATTTGTTTTAATCTATTAAAAATTTTAGTTACGATTAGTTACAATCTTAACGTAGTAATAATTTTGTTTAACCTTTTAGAATTGAGGTTTCTTGAAATTATTATAATTTAATGAAAAAAGAATTTACATATTTTGTTCGAGTTTTTAGAAAAAAAAACGATGTTATCTCGCTATCTTCAATTTTGGTTTTCTCGAAGAATATTTTCTTTTAGACCTTTTTAATTCTTATTCAGCACTTCCATATCTCAGAAAACGAATTTTTACTATTATAAAGAATTGGAAATCTTTTTTTAATCGTTATCCAAAGCCGATTTTAAAAACTCATGAAATTTTAATTTCAAAATTCTCCGTCGATTTTCTCGGAATTGCTACCATTTTTACGTCAAGCTTTGTTTATCCATATTCAGAAACGTATCTCAGAACTATGATTTTGTTTTATTTTTAAACTAAAAATTGAATTTTCCATCGCAATCCGCAGTCAAGCCTGGCCCAATTTTAGTTCAGTGTCACATTGAGATTGCCACCCTGCTCATCCATTCCCTCAAATCTGGATAACTTGTTTCGATCAAACTTTTTTGGCCTCAGATCAGCAATACTTTAGCTCGGAAGTGGACATTTTTTCATCTTAAATATTAATTTCGATTTTACAGAATGTTTCTTCGCTCTTTAAAAAAATTCCTATTTTGTTGGTTATCTAGTTCTGTTCTGCCGCCCTTCAATTATTGTTCCTTTTATAAATACACTACTGGCAATAATTATGAGACCGCTTGTATTTTGCCACTTTTGCTCTGAGAGACTCCAAAAATGAAGTGCCTGTGTCAATTCCTTGAAAAGATATTACGAAAAATGAAAAAGTAATTCAAGTTTTGTTAAATTATGAACAACTCGCGAAATAATGGACATTTCTTAATGTTAACTTTACGAAGGCCCTTGCAAAACAGCTTTACAGTTTTAAAAATTACTTGTAAAAAAAAAATCACAAAAGACACAACTTACACCATGGTAAACTGAATTAATTTTAAATTGCGGGCATGAAAGAATAAACTCTTTTAGAATAGCACATTCAGAACTATAATTTTAAATTGAAATTTGTATGTGTGTGTGTGAAGCCATACCCGCGTGCCAAAAATATGCCAAGGCACTTGCGAGATGGATGCAGAAAACTGTCATCCTTGGGTCGCTTCGTCTCCTCAAGACACACAAAATATATATATATATAT
>CAKNXH010061546.1:8932-32446 GCA_932178445.1 Andricus quercusramuli
TTTTTTTTTTTTAGAAAATTAATCTTCTTTATTAAAAAATCAACTTTTTGGTTGAAAATTCAATCCTTTGTTTGAAAGTTGAACACTTTGCATAATTTTAGTTGAAAATTTACCTCTTTGGTTTAAAATTGAACTATTTTGTTGAAAATTCTTCTTTTTTTGTTAAGAAATAATTTTCTTCACTGAAGATGTAACTATTCCATTTTTTCTTGAAAATTTATATTTTTTCGTTGAAAATTCATTTATTTTGTTGAAAAATTGTCTCTTTAAATTGATCTTTTTGGTTGGAAATCCATCCTTTTTCGTTAAAAACTGGTTGAAAATCATTTTTTTTTGTATAAAATTAGTTTTAATTTTGTATAAAATTTAGTTGAAGATTTCATTGAAAATTCGTATTTCTTGATTGAAAACTATTTTCTAAAACATTCGACTTTTTAGCTTTAAAACTCAATTATTTTGTTTAAAATTCATCTATTTGGGTGAATTTGTTTTATTCAAAATTCATCTATTCAGTTAATGATTGAACTATTTTGTAAAAAAGTTCGTCTTTTTTCATTGATTTCAACTGATTGATGATTCGTTTTTTTTTGTTGTAAAAAATTAGTTTTTTAAATACAAAATTCGATTATTCCATTTTTTTAATAAAATTATCTTTATTATGGAAAAATTCAAGTATTTGGTTGAAAATTCGTCTTTCGGTAGAAAATTAACCTTCTTAGTTGAAAATTAACCTTTGTAATGTGAGAATTCCGCTATGTGGTAAAAAATTCATCAATTTTGTTGGAAGTTAAATTTTTTTATTTGAAAATTCGAATATTTTGATGTATTTTTTTTATCGAAAACTCAACTGTTTTGTTCAAAATTCGTCCTTTTGGATTGAAAATTCATCTCTTATTATAGAAAAGTCATCGTCCTGGTTTGAAAATTTATCTCTCTTGGCTGAAAATTGACTTTTTTGTTGAAAATTTAACTTTTTATTCGAAAATTCAACTATCTTGTGAAAATTCGTCTTTATGGCTCAAAAATTCAACCAATTAGTTGAAAATGCAACTATCAATTATTTTGTGGAAACTAATGGTCATTAGTGTATTCCGATCCGGGAAATTTGCCAACTAAATTTCGCTAGACACCTTGTAAAATAATTGATAAAAGTTCTGAATAAAATATTTACCCTCTTAGAGGTGAAATATCCAAATTGAGGATTCGGTTGCTTCTAGTCACAATATTCTTATATTTAAGAATCCCAGCATCCCAAGCTGTTAAATCAAGTTTCATGATGTAGCTGCCACCAGATTCTTTATAAGAAGACTCAGTCCAAAACAAACTTCTCGAAACCCAGTCGACACAAATGCTATAAGCTGGATTGTTCAAAGAGAGAATTTTCGTCGCATTTTCTCCATTCACGAAGGATGTTACCAACTCCTGCATCTCGTTTATCCAAAATATTTTCATGTCTGATGCCAAGTAAGCCAACTCGCGGACTGAATGGCGATTGACTGTGTAATTAATCTGTTGATCCAAATCAGAAATCCGCACCATATCCATAGTCGTAATCAATAATTGAGGCAGTGGATTTTCCACTTGAGTGGAAATGCTGATTGTGTCTGTATAAGGTCCTGCCCCAACTTCTGTGTACGCTTGGACTTGAAAATAGTAGGTCATGTTTTGCAAAAGATCGGGTAGGATATATTCTAGCTTAGTGGATGGAATATTAAATGAATCGCAAAGACGAATTTCTGCTTCGTTTGATATGTACCAACACTGAACTGTGTATCCTTGGATTAATCCATTTGGAAATTGGGGCCAATCCCATCTGAAAATGTAACAATTTTGTTTGATGACCCTGCTGGAAGTAGAAAGATTGAAAAAGATAGAAATTGGGGGATAGGAAAAGATAACCAAGGATCCATGTCTTCTTCTTTACTTCATTCTATCTCTTCAATATTTGAATCTTTGTCTATCGCTTTTTCGATCATCGGCGATTGAGTAGGGGAGAGTGGGGAGTTGTGGGCCACGCTTTGTTTTCAAGACATAACTTCTCTGCACATCGATAAATTGTCAATGTATGAACTGGTACTTGTAGTAAACTTCTCAATACATCAACTGAAGACCACACTTAATAAAATTCGTTAATGCGCGAGAAATATTTAGGATGACGTAAATCTTATAAAAATCGATATTTGTGATTTTGGTGGGGAGTTGTGGGCCATGACAAAAAATGAAAGAAAATGGCATATTCCAGTAGTTGAGACTATGAGTCGAGTTCACAAAGTGAGCTCACACAAAAAGAGTCTTTTGGCAGTGATTAAAGCAGTCCTACCATCCACAACATAGCGGAGATTGAGGTGGCCCACGACTCCCCACGGCCCACAACTCCCCACCGTCCCCTACTGTTATCATTTTCTTTCGCTCTGAATTTGGGAATCCATCGAAAGTTAGGGAATTTATTTTAAAAATTAATATCACGTTGACCACGTACCAAAAAGCTAACGCGACGTCCATGCTTATATACCTACTCATTTCACTTATTGGTTACTTTTATCGTCAGCCACCTAGCGGCAAAACCTTTAGGTTGGCGTGGACACATAAAGGATAGGATGAGATAGAAAATAGAGGATTCAAAAAGATAAAGTGAATTTGGATTGACGAAGGGATGGAAAAAGATAACCTTGAATAGATGTAGCACATGATGAGATAGAGAAGAGGCGATTGAAAAAAATAGACGGGAATTTAGATTGAAAAATCGATAGAAAAAGATAGACGTTGATAGATGTATGATACGATTAAATATAGGTAAGAGGAGATTGAAAAAGATGTAAGAAAATGTAGATTAGTCGAGAGACAGAACAATATTGACGTAGATAGATAAAGGATAGGATGAGATAGGAAAGAGCGGTTTGAAAGGATAGATGTGAATTTAGATTGACAAAGAGATAGAAAAAGATAGACGTTAATAGATTTAGGATAGGATGAGATAGAGTTAATAGATGTAGGATAGGATGAGATAGAGAAGAGTAGATTAAAAAAGATAAATGGAAAGATACATTAACAATGATATAAGATAGACAAGAGCAGATTGAAAAAGATAGACGGGAATTCAGATTGACCGAGAGATAGAAAAATATGGACGTGGATAGATAAAGAATAGGATGACGTAGAGAAGAGAGCACCCCGAAGGGAATAGACAACTACTACGTCCGCGTCGTTATTCCTGGATAGAGCTAAAAGTAGTGTCAACAATTTCATTTTTCGCAATTGCAGCGCCATCTATCGCGAATCGAAACAAATTTTCCGAATAAAACTTACGTATTCCGTAAAGGAGAATCTGAATCTGTGATAAAAAATTGGGGTTGCCATTTGAAATTACAAAGTTACCCTCACCCCTGCCTCCTGCGGGGCTGGGGGTGGGGTAAATTTTAACAAATCTTTTTTCCCCCTCGAAAATAAAAAGTTTTTATTCCAGACATTTTTTCCGTAGGATGCGTATTTTTTGAGATATTCAGTTGTCTCAAGTTAAAAAAAACACCCTGTATGTATGTGATGTGATAGGGAAAAGGATATTGAAAAAGATAGTCGTGAATTTAGATTGACAAAGAGATGGAAAAAGATGGACGTTGATGGTGTAGGATAGGATGAGATAGAGAAGAGAGGATTTTGAACAGATATACGTGAATTTAGATTGACGGAGAGATAGAAAAAGATAGACTAGAAAGATAGATAGGAAGATAGTTAATAGATGTAGGATAGGATGAGATAGAGAAGAGAAGATTAAAAGGATAGATGGAATGTTAGATTAACAAATATGTAGAAAAAAATAGACGTTCATAAACATAGGATTGTATGAGACAGATAAGAGCAGACTGAAAAAGATTGACGGGACTTTAGATTGACCGAGAGATAGAAAAACATAGGCGTGGATAGATAAAGGATAAGATAAGGTAGAGAAGAGGGCAATGAAAAAGATAGACGTGAATTTAAATAGAAAATAGATAGAAAAACATAAACTTTCATAGATGTATATGATGTGATAGGAAAGAGAATATTAGAAAAGATAGAAAGGAATATAGATTGACAGAGAGATAAAAAAATATTGATGTGTATAGATAAAGAATAGGATAAGACAGAGAAGAGGTTACTGGAAACGATAGACGTGAATTTAGATTGACAAAGAAATAGAAGAAGAGAGACGTTGATAGATGGAGAGTATACGATGAGATAGGGGAAAGAAGATTGAAAAAGACAGATGGAAATTTAGATGAAGGGAGAGATAGAAAAATATTGACGTGGATAGATCAAGGATAAAATGAGATAGAGAAGAGGGTTGTAAAAAGATAGATGTGAATTTAGATTGACATACACTTTGAAAGATGTATGGTACGATGTGATAGGGAAGAGGATATTGAAAACGATAGACATCAATTTAGATTAACGAAGAGATAGGAAAAGATAGACGGTAATAGATGTAGGATAGGATGAGATAGAGAAAAGGAGATTAAAAAAGATAGTAAGGAATTTAGATTGACAGAGAGATACAATATTGACGTGGATAGATAAAGGATAGAATGGATAGAATGAGATAGAGAACTGGGTATTGAAAAACATAGACGTTGAAAGATGTATGATACATGAGATAGAGAAGAGGGTTTTAAAAAGATATGTATGAATTTAGATTGGAAAAGAGATAGGGAAAGCTGAATGTTAATAGATGTAGGATAGGATGAGATAAAGAAGAGGAGATTGAATGAAATGGATGGGAATTTAGATTAACAAATAGATAGAAGAATATAGACGTTTATTAACATAGAACAGGATGAGATAGAGAAAATGGTATTGAAAAAGATAGGTGTAAATTTAGATTGAAAAATAGATAGAAAAATTTAGACGTTCATAAACATAGGACAGGGAAAGATAGAGGAGAGAAGATTGAGAAAGATAGACGTGAATTTAGAATCACAAAGAAATGGAAATAGATGCACATTGATAGGTAAGGGATAGGATGAGATGGAGAACATGGTATTGAAAAAGATTGACGTACATTTAGATTGAAAAATAGATAGGGAAACATAGTTGATAGAATTATGATACGATGAGAGAGAGAGAAGAAGAGATAAAAAAGATAGTGAGGAATTTAAATTGGCGGAGAGATAACAAAATATTGACCTGGATAGATAAAGGATAGGATGAGATAGAGAAGAAGAGCTTAAATGAGATAGATAGGAATTTAGATTAAAAAATAGATAGAAAAATATGGAAGTTCATAAAGATAGGACAGGATGAGATAGAGAAGAGGAGATTGAAAGAAATTGTAAGGAATTTAGATTGACAGAGAGATAGAAAAATGCTGACGTTCATAAACATAGGACAGGATGAGATAGAGAAGAGAGGATGGAAAAATATAGACGTAAATTTAGATTCACAAAGAAACAGAAATGGATGTACGTCTATAGATAAAGGATAGGAAAAAGATAGACGAAGGATACGATTCATAGATGAAGGATACGATGAGATAGAGAAGAGGAGATTAAAAAAGATGGATGGGGATTTAGATTAACAAAGAGATAGAAAAACATAGACGTTCATAAACAATGAGGGGAAGTAAGGGGGAATGAGGGGTGCGGAGTAGTGTAAGTGAGGGGAGGGTGTTGGGTAAGTGTGGGGAAGGGAAGTAGGGATAATTAGAGGAGGGAATGTGGGAGAAGTGAGATGTGGGGTAGCAGGGGAGGGAAAGTTGGTGGAATAAGGGGAAGGGAAGATGGGAAAATTAGGGTAGGGGGTGTAGGATAAGTGAAATGAAGTAGGGAAAGTCAGGTGTGACGAAGCACGGGAAGTGGGGAGGAGAAGTTAGGAAAGAAAGGATGGTCAAATCATAGGAGGGGAATTAGGGGAAGTGATGGGAAGGGGTGTACGGGAAGTGAAGAAAAATGAGGGGATAGAAATGAGAGGATGGTGGAAGTGAGGGGAAATTAGGGGAGTGGAAGTAGTGGAAGTGGGGAGGAATGAGGTGTTAGGGGAAGTTATGGATAATGCGGAGAGGTGAAGTAGGGGAAGTGAGGGAAATTGAGAGAAAGGGACGTGAGGGAAAATGTGGGTTGGAGAAGGAGGGAAATCAAGGGGAGGGCTAGTAGGATAGTGCGGGTGAGTAGAGGTGTGGAAGTATGGTCAGGGAAAATGAAAAACTAGTCAGGGAAAAATCTGGTGATTTTGAAAATGAAACTTCGCGGCCACCCTGTGGATAAAAAAATCAAAACAAAAAATTATCTTTACCTGAATATGATGACAATGTTCACGTTATCATTCAGTGGATCCTTTTGAAATTCGACAAAGGCTCTCGGATTGATAGGCTGACTTGGTACACTTTGAGGTGACCTCAAAATCTTTCTTGTATGATGAGCAGTTTCCCAATAAGTGAAGGCTTTTATCGTGACTTCTAGCAGAGTATAAGGCAGTATTTTTCCAGAATTATTGTAAGGCACAGCAGTCTCTGTCGTTATTTCTGAATTTGAATTTGTGTTGATATGGTCAGCAAATTTGACTTCATAAAAAACAGTTCCATAATTGATGTTCATGACTGGATCCCAGGATATCTTAAAGTCCCTCCAAGACCCCTCGACTCTAATACTGTTGAGGTCTACTGCATTTGGTAAAACGACTATACTGTCTGAAGTCAAGGACTTTGGATACTGATGAAGACCTGAATCCAGAATCGAGACCATGTAAAGACCAGATAAAGTGATTCCATTAATTATTGCTGTATTTTGTCCAGCTAGGTCGCCAATAACTGCATTTTTGTTATCTTGTAACCACAATAAATGTTGAGAGAAGTAGCACAAAGGTCCTTGTATATTTGGATGTTGGAGTGTCGATATCTTTTCTGGAACAATTTTTCGGCTCATTGGAATTTTCTCAGATGTTGGGGCTCGATAGACAATTGATCCACTTTCGTAGCTCCTGACAATCCAATAAACGTATCGATTTTCCATATCCAAGGTCAAACCCATGACTTGTTTTCCATTAAATATTTCATCAGAATGGTAATATCTTCTGTCTTGACCATTCAACCTCGAAACTTCAACGGCATGACCTGTGGACCAATATAGATAAGCCTCCAAGGAGTCTATCATTAATTCCTTAACGATAGCCAAAATCGACAAGGGTTCTTGTTGAGATCCGTTCAAATTCGATCTCGTTATAATCTGCTGTTTTGGATTAGCCCAGTAAAGTTTTTTCGATATCCAGTCGACAGCAATACTACCAATGGAGTTGATATTCAATTTGGATTTGAGATGGCTCGTCAAATTATACTGATAAAGAGCAGAGTTATTTCCCACCAAGTATAACACGTCTTTGTACCAACTTAGGTCCACAATGTGATATTCATTTTCATGTTCTTTCAAATTTGTTTTATGAACGAGGGTGTCTACACTTTCCCCAGTCACGTCGCTTCTTAACAATCCCTCTGTTGCTGACCATAAGATTGAAGCTTGAAGACCGTCCCTGAAATTAAATCAAAATATTGTAGGACCAGTGAAACACATGTTCCGCGTCCGCCACTATTTCTTCTGAAGAGCGGGAGCGGCGATTGAGGTGGTAGAATCTCGCCTCTACCACCGCTCTCGCTCTCCAAAAGAAATTGTGAAATTGTGGATTTCACGGCTGTGATTCCTGGTGTTACCTTAGAGTTCGTCCTTTGAATTCTGTGGACCATGGTCCTCGTCCAGCACTTGTGTAGGCAGCAGCTTTAATTGAATAATCTGATTTTTCCCCTAATTCGTAAACAGTGTGAGTCGATCCAGAAATATCTTTCTGATGAATTGTCTCTCCAGTGGAATCGTCCCTGATTTCCAGTTCGTAAGACCAGTTTTGCCAGGCTCCTCTCCCCTGACCACCTAACAAATGAGGAGCTTGCCAGGACACCTTTGCCCTTTCTGATCCTAAAACTGCTTGGACGCCAGTAGGAGGATTCACAGGAACAGGAACTGGCTGACTCGCATCCATCAGGATATTGACACTGATGTACGATTTATCATATCTGCAGAAACAATGTTTAATTCAATGAAAATAGATCAATCAGAATAGAGAATTATGGTTAAGGTTTTAGATATCTATAAGATCTTTGAAATTCTCACCTAGGAAAAGCATTATGGAAGTATCTATTCTGTCCAGAATGGTAACCTTCAGTCAGAACATCTTCCCCATTTGTCCAATAAAACAAACCATTAGCCATCGCCAAAGAAACAACGCTCTTAAATCTAGGTTGCTGAGTATTTGCTCTAAGATCAATGACTTCCTTTCCATCGAGAGATACAGATTTGACTGTATTTTGAGTATGGTGAGGAACAAGTAATCTGAAGTTCGTATGGTCTACAGTGAAAGCTCCTAAATTTGCATCTTCTAGAATCAGGAATGGTTGTACCTCATGTTTGACTCCGTTGCTGATATCAGCTAAATCTAGCCTATAAAGGCCACCTCGTGTGACCCAGAATAAGTACCCATTGTAGGGATCAACTTCAATATGAGAAGGTCTCGTCAAAAATCCAGCCATCGCAACCGTCAGTCCTTTACCATCCAAACTACACCTGGCAATTTGCCAAACTGTCGTTGCATGTTTGACTTCACCCAGAACATAGAGATGCAAATTGAGCCAGTCAACTGATAAGCTCAGTGGTTTAAAATTGGCTTGGCTCGGATTCAACACAACTGTTGGTTCAGATGGTGTTAAAATCGAGGTGCGGTATACGTAGCCCATTGAATCTGATACGAAGAGTTGAGCGGAAGCTACATGAATGGCCACTCCTCGGATAACGCTTTCAGTCTCGTAAATTATACTCGGTTCATCCAGCATGTCGGAACCCTGTTTCATTACTGCGTGCTCACCCCCAAGAATGAGGATGGGCTGTTCCATATCCTTTACTGGAATTTGAACTAGGGATATAGAAGTTTAACCATCTGTTGATTCTTCAATACTAAATATCTATTAGGATAGGAATACAATCTCGAAATTTGTATTCCTATATTCCCAGTGGGCAGAAAACCATGAAGATCCCTAGAACGTCCTTGGGACGTTCCTAGGATGTCCATTGTCAATCCAATCAACGTCTAAGACATCCAATGTCCTGAAGACGTCTTAAAGACATAGAGCGTTCTCAGGACATCTTTCGTACTGGCATTAGACGTCTTAAGAGCATCCCTAGGATGTCCGAAAGACATGTTCCAAATGGTGATGCATTCGAGACGATTTCGAGAAAAATCGAGATTTTCTTGGAACATGTTCAGGTGAACTCAAAACTGAATGGAGATCGAGAATCTCGAATGTAAAATTTCAGGATCTCGAGTCGAGACTCTCGAATAAAATTTTCGAGATCTCGAGTCGAGAATCTCGAATAAAAATTTTTGAGATCTCCAGTCGAGAATCTCGAATAAAAATTTCGAGATTCTTAATCTCCATGAAGTTTTGAGCTCACCGGAACATGTTTGAAGAAAATCTCGAATTTTCTTGAAATCGTCTCGAATGCATCACTTATTCCAAAAGACTTCTTAGGAATGTCCTGAAGACTGCTCAAGGAAATTATTAATTTTTTTGTCCACTAGGTTGTTTGTACATTAGAGGGGTCCAAAATTTGTTTTTCGAATTTTTATGAATAATGCCCGAAATTATAAATAAAATTATAAATTTCAACTGTTCGTCATTTATATTCAAAATTTGTTGTTAAATCTTTTTAAATATTCTCTGAAAACTAACTTTTCGAAAATAAAAATAATTTTAAACTTCCCGAGATTTTTGTACTTTTTTAAGATCTTGAAAGATCCTCAAAAAGCTTCAAAATTTTATTTCAAAATCTTCAAAAATCGAAATTTAGTTTTTTATTTTCCGAAATCTTTTCCAGTTTTAAATTAAGTTTGGATCTTCTCAAAACTTGTTAATATCTCTTAATCTAACTCTAATTTTTTCCAAATTGATAATTTTTCGATTTTTATTTATGCATTAAAATTTAATAATTTCACTTACATAGTAAAAATTTGTGAACTAGAACAATTAGAATTGTAACGTTCAAAATGATTAAATTTAATACTCTGAAATATTAACGATTCAAGGCATAGCGTGAGTTAATAATTAATTCAATTAAGCAAAAATAATTATTTAAACAAATTATTATTGTTTATTGCTATCTTCTTCTTTATTAATGCAATATAGTTGTGGTTTCTTCTGAAATGTTTAACTTTTTACCCACTTTTTACTTATTAAAGTAATAAACAATACAATTCAACAAACATAGTTGTTTGACAAATTTATAATTGTTTATAACTATCTTCTCTCAGATAAGTGCTCAAAAGTTGCGGTTTTTTTCTGAACTCAAAATTTTTGTCCACTTTTCACTTAGTGAGGTAATAATTAATGAAAATTAACAAAAATCCTTATTTAAACAATTAATTATTGTTTATAACTATATTCTCTTAGAGGAAAGCAAAATTGAACATTTCAGAAGAAACCGCAACTTTCTAGCACTTATCTAAGAAAAATAGTTACAAACAATAATAAATTTTTTAATCAACTATTTTTATTAACTTGCATTAATTATTACCTTACTAAGTGAAAAGTGGAGGAAAAGTTAAAAATTTCAGAAAAAACCGCAACTATCTGGTATTAACATAGATGAAGATAGTTATTAATAATAATAATTTATTCGAACAATTATTTTAGCCTAACTTGAATAATTATCAAGTCAATACAAGTGAAAAATAGACAAATAGTTCAAAATTTAAGAAAAAACCGCAACTTTCTACCATTAAGCAAAGAGAATATTATTAACAATAATAATAAATTGTTTAAACAATCATTTTTGTTCACTTGAATTAATTATTGCTTTACTAAAATTGAAAAATGGTGGAACGTTGAAAATTTCAGAAAACAACCACAACTAGCTAGTATTTATATAGAAGAAGATAGCTATAGACAATAATAATTTGTTTAAACAATTTAGAAAATTTAAACGATTTGTATTTAAAAAACCGTAAAAAATCATAATTAGCACCATAAACTCGTAAAACATATTTTTTCAATCATGGTTTCCGGGCGTTATTCATAAAAAGTTGAAGAAAAAAAAATTTCAATGCATTTTTGGACCACCCTATTGTACATGCATCATTAGCGAATTCAAATTACCAGCAGGTTCAGGTGATGTGGAAATGTAAATCACAGCAGGTGGGCCCTCCCCTTCTGCATTCCTCATCGTCACGCTCACTGAGTAGTTTCTATTAGGTTCCAGATTTTGAAACATGTAGTGATCAGTGTTTTCCGATATGGGAATGTCCTAAATAGAAAATAGAAATGTTTAAATAAATTAGAAAATAGAACAATAGAAAATTTAATACATGAAGGGATTAATACAAGTTCATAAATATCCCGTGTTAAAAGATACAGGCCTCGGACTCATGCGACTTTTTTAACGATCAGATCATATATGATTATATCATAACGAAAATCTCATATCGAATCATTGAAAATTTACTGAGATATGCAGCTTTAGAAAAAGTACTCGACGTCTGTCCGCGCTATTTATAGCTAATGCGTCGCGAGGACTGATCTGTCAGGCAGCGTTCTCGAAGTTCAGTCTGCGCGGGCAGACGTCGAGTACGTTTTCTAAATCGGAATATCTCAGTAAATTTTTGCTGATCGATTGACCTCAATTTGCAATTAAATATTATTAAGCAATAAGCGACTGTTAAATACAAATATGAACTCATTCTAATAATATTTGGCCAAGTTAGAAGGTTTTCAAGTTTTAAAACCTAATTAAATCAGGGAGAAACTTTCTTTCAACATTTCGTTTTTATTATTGAAAATGAACGTTTGGCAACACAAAATTTCACGAGGAAAAAGTTTCATTTCCATATTCTCTAGAATTCTATATTTTCAAAAAATTGATTTTTTGATTTTGGGAAATTTTGTTATTGTTGAGAAAATCGGACAATACTTTTACGAGTTTTCGAGCGGCGGGCTGGTTATTGCACCCGGCGGCTCAATGACGGATTTTAAGGTTAAAAATAGAATTTTCTCAATTTGTAAAACTCAGTAGTTGAACAAATTTAAATTTTCGATTGAAACTTCATAAACTACTCTTAATTCAAAAAGAATTTGAAAAACTAAAGGCTCTCATACAATTCCAAATCCTGTTCAAATATAGTTTCAATCTAAAATAATCCATTTTTAACCGAAATTATAAATTAAATATTAAAAATTTGAATTCTAAAATTTTAAGAGTTCCAGGAGTTCTAATTAGAGTTCTGTTCCCTGTCAGAAGAGTTCTTTTGAAAACTCGCATAGGACTTGTCGATCAACCCAAAATCAAAAAAGCTACAACAGTTTGAAAAGACCCACAAATTTTGAATTCGAAACTTTTAAGAGTTTCAGGAGTTCTGATTAGAGTTCTGTTCCCTGCTAGAAGAATTCTATAGAAAACTCGTATACTACTTTTCGAGCAAACAGAACTCTAATCAGAACTCCTGGAACTCTTAAAATTTTAGAATTCAAATTTTAAGAGTTCCAGGAGTTCTGATTAGAGTTCTGTTCCCTGTCAGAAGAGTTCTATTGAAAACTCTTATAAGACTTATCGATCAACCCAAAATCAAAAAAGCTACAGCATTTTGAAAAGACCCACAAATTTTGAATTTGAAAATTTTAAGAGTTTCAGGAGTTCTGATTAGATTTCTGTTCCCTGCTAGAAGAATTCTATAGAAATGTCGTATACTACTTTTCGAGCAAACAGAACTCTAATCAGAACTCCTGGAACTCTTAAAATTTACAAATTCAAAATGTTCACGTCTTTTTAAACTGCTGTGGCTGTTTAGATTTTGGGTTGATCGAAAAATAATGTAAAAGTTTGATATATAACGTTTCGGGGTTCGGGGGGGGGGGGGGGAGTATTTTGATCAGAACTTCTGGAACTTTCAACAATAATATTTTAACAATGTTGTAGTTTTTACGTTTTTGATTTTTTCGAAATTATGTTTGCGTTTTTGAGTTTATCAAAGTAGTCCGAAGCCTGAAGGTATTATTATTATTAATATTATTATTAATTATGTTGAGGAAGTAGCTGTTAGAATAGAACGCCATGCCAGAATCATAGTTATCACGTGACCTATTGGTTCGTACAAGAGAAAAAGAAGGAATTAGTTAAAAGATCTTAGAGATTTTTTAAAAGTATTAGGTAGCCATTCGGTTAATAAAAAGCAGATTTACCCAGTGAAAGATTCTTCCTCATGCTCTTTTTTTAGAGGGATATTTTTGAAAATCTTGAAGAACCAGTTTGTATAATCCCTGCTTGAGGCAGAAAGATAGCGATGTTTTCAAAAATAAGTTTTTCTCTCTGCAAATCTAAATTCCCGTCTATCTTTTTTAATACTCTCTTCTCTATCTCATCCTATACAACATCTATCAACTCTTTTTCTGTCTCTTTGTCAATCTGAATCTTCTTCAATACCCTCTTCCCTATCTCATTCTATCGTCTATCTTTTTCAATCCCTTCTTTTATATCTTATCCTATCCTTTATCTATCCATCTCAATACCTTTCTACCTCTATGTCAATCAGAATTCCCATCTTCTTTTTTAATCTCTTTTCTATCTCATCCTAATCTACGTCTTTCAATGTCTATCTTTTTCTATCTCTTAATTAATCTGAATTAACGTCTATCTTTTTCAATACCCTCTTCTCTATCTCATCCCATCGTCATATTTTTCAATCCCCTCTTTTCTATATTATCCTATCCTTTATCTATCCACCTCAATACCTTTCTACCTCTCTGTCAATCTAAATTCCCATCTTCTTTTTTAATCTCCTCTTCTCTATCACATCCTATCCTCTATATATTCATGTCAATCTTTTTGTATCTATGTTAATCTGAATTTCCGTCTATCTTTTTCAATACTCTCTTCTCTATCTCATCCTATACAAGATCTATCAGCTCTTTTTCTATCTCTTTGTCAATCTGAATTTACGTCTATCTTCTTCAATACTCTCTTCTCTATCTCATCCTATCGTCATCTTTTTCAATCCTCTCTTTTCTATCTTATCCTATCCTTTATCTATCCACCTCAATACCTTTCTACCTCGCTGACAATCTATATTCCCATCTTCTTTTTTAATCTCCTCTTTTCTATCTCATCCTATCCTACGTCCAACAATATCTATCTTTTTCTGTTTCTTAATTAATCTGAATTCACGTTATCTTCTTCAATAGCCTCTTCTCTATCTCATCCTATCGTCATATTTTTCAATCCCCTCTTTTCTATATTATCCTATCCTTTATCTATCCACCTCAATACCTTTCTACCTCTCTGTCAATCTAAATTCCCACCTTCTTTTTTAATCTCCTCTTTTCTATCACATCCTATCCTTTATATATTCATGTCAATCTTTTTGTATTTATGTTAATCTGAATTTCCGTCTATCTTTTTCAATACTCTCTTCTCTGTCTCATCCTATACAACATCTATCAACTGTTTTTCTATCTCTTTGTCAATCTGAATTTACGTTTATCTTCTTCAATACTCTCTTCTCTATCGCATTCTATCGTCATCTTTTTCAATCCCCTCTTTTCTATCTTATTCTATCCTTCATCTATCCACCTCAATATCTTTCTACCTCGCTGACAATCTAAATTCCCATCTTCTTTTTCAATCTCCTCTTTTCTATCTCATCCTATCCTACGTCCAACAATATCTATCTTTTTCTGTTTCTTAATTATTCTGAATTCACGTCTATATTCTTCAATACCCTCTTCTCTATCTCATAATATCTTCATATTTTTCAATCCCCTCTTTTCTATTTTATCCTATCCTTTATCTATCCACCTCAATACCTTTCTACCTCTCTGTCAATCTAAATTCCCATCTTCTTTTTTAATCTCCTCTTTTCTATCTCATCCTATCCTACGTCTATCAATATCTATCTTTTTCTGTTTCTTAATTAATCTGAATTCACGTCTATCTTCTTCAATACCATTTTCTCTATCTCATCCTATCGTCATCTTTTTCAATCCCCTCTTTTCTATCTTACTCTATCCTTTATTTATCCACCTCAATACTTTTCTACCTCTCTGTCAATCTAAATTCCCATCTTTCTTTTTAATCTTCTTTTTTCTATCTCATCCTATTCTACGTCTATCAATATCTATCTTTTTCCATCTCTTAATTAACCTGATCTATTTTTCATTCTGAATTTCTGTTTATGTTTTTGAATCCCCTATTTTCTATCTGACCCTATTCTTTATCTATCCACGTCAATATTTTTCTATCTCTTTGTCAACCTGAATTCACGTCTATCTTTTTCAATACCCTTTTGCCCATCTCATCTTATCGTTTATCTGTCAATGTTTATCTCTTATCATCTAGTTTCAATCTAAATTCACGTTTAGCTTTACAATACCCTATTTTCTATCTCATCCTATCCTTTGTCTATCCACGTCAATATCATTCTATCTCTTTGTCAATCTGAATTCACGTCTTTTTCAATACCCTCTTTCCTATCTCATCCTATCATAAATGTATCAACGTTGATCATTTTCTGTCTATTTTTTAATCAAAATTCATGTCTATCTTTTTTAATACCCTCTTCTATATCTTATCCTATCGTCCATCTTTTCCGAACCCCTCTTTTCTATCTTATCTTATCCTCTATCTACCCACCTTAATATTTTTCTATCTCTCTGCCAATCTAAATTCACGTTCACCTTTACAATGCCCTCTTCTCTATCTCATCCTATCCTTTGTCTATCAACGTCAATCTTTTTTTGTCTCCTTGCCAATCTGAACTCACGTCTGTCTTTTTCAATACCTTCTTCTCTATCTCATCGTATCACACATCTATCAACGTTTATCTTTTTCTATCTATTTGAAAGTCTGAAATTACGTCTATCCTTTCCAATATCTTTTTCTCTATCTCATCTTATCGTCTACCTTTCTCAATCCCCTCTTTTCTAACTCATCCTAACCTACGTATCTCTCTATCCTTTCTATCTTTTAATTTATCTAAATTCACGTCTATATTTTTTAATCTCCTCTTATCTATACTATTGTATCTAAATATTGTTCTTTCCTACATTGAGCAACATCTATCTTCATCTATCTCTTTGTCAATCTAAATTCACGTCTATCTTTTTCAATCCTCCCTTCTCTATCTCACCCTATCCTTTATTTATTCTTGTCTTTTTCCATCTCTGTTAATCTAAATTCCCGTCTAACTTTTTCAATCCTCTCTTCTTTATCTCCTTCTATCCACGTCTACCTGAAGGTTTTGCCGCTAGGTGGCTGACGGCAAAAGTAACGAACAAGTGAAATCAGTCTTCGGGCCTATAAGTAGAGGACCAGCAAACCGTTTTTCCAAGTTTGACACAGTTGTCGACTAAGATATGGAACAAAATTTTGAGTCTGTTCGTGAACCAACATCAAATTAATTTTTCAAGTGAATTCCCTAACTTTTCGTTGGATTCCCAAATTTCGAGAGATAGAAAATGATAAGAGTACTCAATCGCACAAGATAGAAAAGGAATAAAGTGCAGAAAAAGATGAGGGTCCTCAGTCACGAAAGATACAGAAAGAGATAGAAAATTATTGAGATTAGGTGTATGGAAAGACAGCGTTTCAGAGATGCAAAGTGGTTCGTTTCCCAGCGGAGCGAAAGCAGATCTTTTTTTCACAAAACAATCATTTTTCTTTCATAGCTCCATCTAGTCTGCAAAGACGTTAACTATTTTCTGTTATTCTCTGCTGATAATACAGATTCCTCAGAGAATAGTTCTATCTTTTCCTATCGCCCAATTTCTATCTTTTTCAATCTTTCTGCTTCCAGCAGGGAAAAGACTAGCTTTGTCAGCAGATATCAGAATAAAGCGCGAATCAGAAATGTGCAAAACAGAAAAGATATTATTGTGTAGTGCAAAGAAAAGATCATTTAGAATAATAAATTGTCGAAAATTGATAAATATCGAAGAATATTAATTCAAATTGTAAAACTGTTTCAGTTCTGGCGTGGCGTATACCTTAAGCTGGGAGTAGGCAGCCCCTTGTAGCCGTAAAACATAGGACAAAAGTGGTCCATTGGGAAATGGACCTGGTTCCCAGGAAACAGACACACGACAACTGTCTACGGCTGCTGCCCTTACAATTACCGGGGCAGAAGTTGGAAGACCGGATGGTTTTGTTAATATCACAACGCTTGGAGCTGAGACAATTGGTTCGGTATTGTGTTGTGTTGATCTCAGAAGAAGAGCTACTCGGAACTGAAATTTTTAAATTTTAATTTTGAGTCACTTAATTGATATTCAGACATGATAATGACAAATGGATACCAATTTTTTGAAATTCTGTGTCTATCGATTTCCAGTAATTGACCCGCCCGATGCAATAACCAGCCCGACGCTCGAAAACGCGTAAAAGTATTGTCCGATCGTCTCAAAGAAATAAAATTTTGAAAATCGATAAGTCAATTTTTTGAAAACGTTGAATTTCAGATAATAAGGAAGTGATTTTTTGTTGCCAAACGTTTTGCCATATTTGTAGGACGTGTTCAAAATACTCTAGCGATGCCTAAAAAATCATGAAAAAGTTACAATCGCTTATTGTTTGAGTATATTTAATAGTAAAATGAGATCAATCGATAATTGTGTTTTCTTCGTTTCGCCGGTAAAAAGTATCTACGTAACTTCGACATATCTCGTATCGTATCGTAGAAAATTTACTGAGATATGCAGCTTTAGAAAAAGTACTCGACGTCTGTCCACGCTATTTATAGCTAATGCGTCGCGAGGACTGCGCATGTCAGGCAGCGTTCTCGAAGTTCAGTCTGCGCGGGCAGACGTCGAGTACTTTTTCTAAAGCTGAATATCTCAGTAAATTTTCAACGATTCGATATGCGATTTTCCAAAAAACTTCATTCAACATTGTTAAATCGGGAAGGAACTTTTTTTCAATATTTCATTTTTATTATTAAAAATGAACGTCTGGCAAAAAAATTCTAAATAGGGAAAAGTTTCATTTCCTGATTGTCTAGAATTCTACGTTTACAAAGAATTGACTTACTTATTTATCTATTTTGTTGAAAATTCGTTTCGTTTTTTGGTTGAAAATGGACCCTTTTTTGTTGGTTCTTTTTGGTAGAAAGTTAATCTTCTTGTGTGAAAATTCATCTCTTTGCTTGAAAATTTGAAAGTTTGTTTGCAATTTTTTCTCTCTCATGAAATATCATCTACTACATTTTTCGTTCAGAATTTATCTCTTTTGAAATCAAAATTTAATTACGTGGTTGAAAGATAAACTCTTTTGTTAAAAAATAATTTTTTTGTTGAAGATTCATCAACTTAACAATTCCACTTCAGACTTCAACTATTTTGCTGAAAATTTGTATTTTTTGTTGTGGAAATTACTTTTTTTTTTTTAATGAAAATATATCTATTCCAGGTGAATATCATTTTAATTGAAAATTCATGTCTTTGGTTGAACATTAATTTTTTGAAATGAAAATTCATTCATTTTTTTGTTGACAATTTATCTTTTTAGTTGAAAATTCAACTTTTTAGTTTGAGATTTACTATTCGAGTAAAAGATTCATAATTTCAGTTGAAAATTTATCAGTTTCCCCAAAAATTAATTTTTTAGAGTGAAAATTTAACTTTTCGATTTTTGATTGAAAATTGATCTTTTTCAGTTCAAAATTCAACTATTTGATTAAAAATTTGTCCTTTTTAGTTCAGGATTCAACTGTTACATTTAAAATTCATGTATTTTACTGAAAAATTGTCTCTTTTGGTAGAAATACAATATTTTTGGTAGAAAAATAATCTTTTCTTAAAATTATTCTTCTTGTTTGAAAATTAATATTTTTGATTGAAAATTCAAGTATTCCAGTTATATATTCATCATTATAGTTGAAAATTCATCTTTTTGGTAGGAAATAAAACTACTTGGTTGAAAGTTGAACTATTTTGTTAAAAATTCGTCTTTTTAGTTTAAAATTTATTTCTGTTTTTTGTAGAAAATTAATTTATTCAACTCAAGATTTAACTATTCTATTTTTAATTTAGAACTGATCAGTTACAAAATTTGTTAGTTGAAATATTAACTATTACTTTGTGAAAAATTAGATTTTTTTGTTAAATATTCATCAGTTTAGTTGAAAATTCATTTCCTCGGTTGAAAAATTAACTTTTTTGTTCGAAATTCATCTCTAATTGGTTGAAAAACAATTTTTTGAAGTGAAAATTTAACTATAACAATTTTGTTCAAAAATTTATCTTTTTTTAGTTGAAAATTTAATTATTTGGTTGGAAATTCGTTTGTTTGTTCGTTGAAAGTTAGTTTTTTTAACTTAAAATTGAACCATTCCATTTTTTGTTGAAAATTGATCTTTTTTAGTTAAAAATAAAACTATTTTGTTGAAAATTCATTTCTTTTTGGTTGAAAACTAATTTTTTAACTGAAAATTTAACTATTCAATTTTTAGATGAAAATTTATCTTTTTTAGTGGACAATTCAACTACTTGCTTAAAGTAAAAAATGTTGTTAAAAAACGTATTTTTTTAGCTGAAGATGCATTAATTTAGTTGAAAATTAATTTTTTTGTTTGAAAAGTTAACTATTATGTTCAAAATTTTTTTTCCTTGGTTCAAAATTAATTTTTTAAAGTGAAAATCTAACTATTCCTACATACTTTATTTGCAAATTTCTTTTTTATTTTTAGTGGAAAATTCAACTATTTGGTTAAAAAAAGTTTTTTTGGTGTTGTAATAAGCTAGTTGTTTTGACCGAAATTTTAATTATTTCATTTTTGGTTGCAGATTTATCTTTTTTAGTTAAAAATTCAACTATTTGGTTTAAAATTCATATTTTTGTCAGAAAAATAATTTTCTTAATTAAAAGTTCATTTTTTTGTGTTAAAACTTATTTCTATGGTTAAAAATGCATTTTCATCAGTTCAAAATTAATTTTCTTCACTGAAAATTTAAATAAATAGTTAAATTTTCAGTAAAGAAAATGTAACATTACATTTTTGGTGATATTTTTTTTTTAGTTGAAAATTCGTCTTTTTGGTTAAATTTAACAATCTTTGATTGGATTAAAAAATTTTTTTTGGTCGAAATATATATATTTTGTTAAGAATTCATTTTTAGTGGACAATTCAACTACTTGCTGAAAGTCAAACACTGTTGAAAATTTCATTTTTTAGCTGAAGATTCCTCAGTTTACGTGAAAATTGATTTCTTTGCTTGAAAACTTAACTATTTTTTCAAAATTTGTTTTTCATTGGTTCAAAATTAATTTTCTAAAGTAAAAATCTAACTATTCCTACTTTATTTGATTTTTTTAAATGGAAAATTCAACTACTTGGTTGAAAAGTGTTTTTTCTTCTTCTTAAAGTTAGTTGCTTCAACTGAAAATCATACATTTAACTTCGTAAAAAATCTTCTATTTGCTTACAAATTAATTTTTTTGAAGGTTCATAATTTTAGTTGAATTTCGGTTACAACTTTCTTATAAGAAAAACCTCATTTGTTAATTGACAATTTAATTTCTCGAATTTCTGCTGAACTTTTCTCAAAGTTCTATTATCTCTAGATTTATTATTTTGTTTAGTGAAAATTTTCCTCACTTAATTTTTGAATGAACCCTTTTCAAAAATTTCATATTTGAAAACCTATCATAGAAATTTTTTTTCGGTTCATCCTGGGAAATTTCATTTATGGTCCTTATCCAATCGTCATTGTCGTGTCTTCATATGCAAATTAGAAATAAAAAAACTAGCCCAACTAATAAAATAGGTAACGTACTCTGTATTTCGTATATGGTTGTAAATTATCGACTAAAATTTGATCATCTTCTCCCCAAGATTGATTTCTACAATATTGCCAGGTTTCTGCCAATTCCTCGTACCTCCATTGCACTAAATACGAAATGCCACCTCCACGCCTTTCAATATCAATTCCTTTCCATTCAAGCCTGAGAGATGTTGCTGTTAATGAATCTGCGACCAAGGCAGGTGCTACTGGTACACCTATTTCAGCTAAAAATAAAAAAAATTAAAAATTAGTATCATACCGACGGCATCAGCTTTAGACAGCTGACTTCTGGAGGTGGTTTTCTGCAGTTTTCATCTTCCCTTGCCAAAAGTTCCGGACTTAAATCATACTTCAGCAGCGAGGGTGACTCGTGTATAGACATCTGTTTCACCGGAGTTTTAAAAAAACGCAGTTACGGGATTTAAAACAGTGCTACGGGATGTAAATGAACCAGCCTCACAAAATAAAAAAAAAATACAAAATTGATAGCAGTTCGAACTCGAAATTTCATTGCCTCACAACCCGATTCGGGTAGTGTTTCTAGGTGGATTATTTACTACTAGTGTAGTGTGGGCTCACCATACCCACGACGGGCCAACAGCACGCAGTATTCCCGAACGGTCACCCATCCAAGTACTAACCGCGCCCAACACTGCTTAACTTCAGTGATCTTACGAGAACTGGTGTTTTCAGCGTGGTATCGCCGTTGGCCCTCACAAAATAATAATAATAATAATTAGTGACATTGCAAATTTTGCCTGGAGGAAATTTTTTTTCAAATCAATCAACATTAGGCCGTTTCGCTTTCCAACTTATTTTCCCTATTGAATTTGGATGGTTTGCATTAAAAATTTTGAAATCGAACAGTTCGCAAATTCTAAAGACTTTTATATATAAGGTTATTACTAGTGAACACTATTATAAAATTAGAAATTGAAAAAAAAAATTATGCTCATTTTAGAATTTTTTGAAAATGTGCACAAAGTAGGTTTTTGGATTCCGTTAAATACACACATTTTTGAAAAAAAGTAGAATATGTGAATGATGTGTGTGTGATGTATTCTAGTACTTTATGGAAAATGTTTTGTGGACGAAGAATTTTCGAAAATTTTTGAAAATTCTTGAAACTACACCATTTTGAAATTTGAGGCTCACCTCTCTTTAAATTGTAATATTTCTGAATTTTTTTCGAATTTTAATAAAACTTACAGGCGTTTTGTAAAACAAGATGCTGTTCTACATGAAATATTTGGAAAACATTTCTTAAAATTTTCAAACAAAAAAATGAAAACAATTTTTGGATTAGATTTTTGACGGAATACGCTATGTTTTAATATTGTTTTTTATAATCTTATTCCTTGTTTTTTTTTTAAATCTTTTATTGCAAAAAATATGATGGGCATTCTTCTGGTTCACGAGTTATTTTAATGTGATTTCACCTAAAATCCGTATTTTTACATAAAAAATGGTATAATAATCAAATTTACAAGTTTAAATAATTTCAGATTGTGTTAGTGTTTTTCGTCTGAAATTAAAATTAATATTGACAAATTATCAGATTTCAAAGAAGATTCATAATCTTTGAACAATTTTAGGTTATGTTTGCGTTTCACACCGGAAATAGGTATTGTTAGTAAAAAATCATTAGATTTCAAAGAGGATTACAAAGTGTACAATACTAGCAATTTTCACGGGATTTGAAAGAAGATTTACAATTTTTGAACAATTCAAGGTTATGTTACCATTTTCAACTGGAAATCGGATATTTTAAACAAAAACCATTATTTTGAAGGAAATTTACAATTTTAAATAATTTTTGGTTGTATTATGTTAGTCTTTTTCGTTAAAAATGGGTATTTTCAATTTGAAAAATCTTACGATCTTTCAGATTATCATTATTCTTCAGATTATCATTGAGTCATTAAATTCACGATTTTTGTACAATTTTTGGTTTCGTTGACATTTTTCACCGGAAATCAGTTATTTTGAACAGAAGGAAGAAAAATTTTTTTTTCTTTTTTCAGAACAAAATTATTTAAAACAATTTTTAATTCATATTTCCATCTAGTCTGGAAAGATGTTAAAAATTTCTGTTATTCTCTGATTACAATACACATTCATTTGAAAAATTTAAGTTGTACTGTCTAGCAAAATAATGCGTGTATTTTTTGAAAAAAGTTTCTTCTCTCGATCTCTCTAGTAGCTTATTGGGAAGGTACCCGACCGGCAATCGAAAGTTCTGAGGTTCGATTCCCAGGGGAACGAAAGATCTTTTTTCAGAAAAAAATTAATTTAAAAAAATTTTGGATTGCATTTCCGACGGAATAAGCTATTGTATTTTTTCAGAATCATATTCCTTGTTTTCTTATCTTCCATTAAAAAAAATGATGGACATTCATCTGGCTCACGAGTTAAAGAGCAGCAATCCAGTTGCATTGCCTGCGGTCCGCTAGTGCTCCAACGATGGTCCGGTATACTACTGCGCATGCGGCAAGCAGAGCCTTGTCATTCGTGGAGAAAAGAGATTCAAGAGAATGCCTAATTACTCTCTTCTCTCTACCAACGAGAAACTCACCTTCACGCATGCGCAGTACTAATCCGGGCCATTGTTCGGAGGACTGCCAGTGCTCTCAACAATGGCCCGGTGCACTACTGCGCCTGCGTCAAGCAAAGCCTTGCCATTGGTT
>CAKNXH010061546.1:52384-70083 GCA_932178445.1 Andricus quercusramuli
GCCAGACCACTTTTGCCGTTAGGACTACACCACTACTTTCAAGAAATTTAAAGATCACTCATTCGTCTTTCTTTCGAGGTAGACGCTTCTTTAGACGAATCAGAGCCGAGTGTTTAATTTGTTTGGAGAGTGTAGGATTTTAATTTTTAATAAGGGTTGTCAGAGCCACCGGACGGTAAAAAAGGCTAAAGCCGGTGGCTCAGTGTACCGTCCGCTAATTTCTCACTTCCTCATTAAATCCTCAACATTTAATATGTCCCAACCAGGCCCTCGCAGCCTCAACTCAGCTCCCCGTAGATATATCGTAGACCTCGTCCTACCATTGACTGTAGTTCCACTTACCAAGCTTCGGCGGCGTGACGTCGCTTATACGTGAGTGGCGTGGCGTATCCAGCGGCTTGGAGGTGGAGGGAATACACGGGAGTAAGCGAGGAGTCCGAGAGTGGTATCCGCCTTCTCTTTCCAACCTATGTATCCCCTCCACCTCTAAGCCACGGATACGCCGCGCCACTCACGTATAAGCGACGCAGCGCCGCCGAAGCTTGGTCGGTGGAACTGTACTCATTGGTCCAGCCAACGCTCCGGGTTTACGCAAACCCCGTTCGCTTTGTTTTAGGGCTGCTGCTACTCTGCTGCCACTCTGCTCTACTCTGCTGCCACCACTCTTATTCAGGAAGCGACGAATTGAAAAGAGACCCGCAGCTCAAGGCAGCCGACCACTTCCTTTTTATTTTTATTTATCTTTCTCCTCTAAATCTTAAGGCCTCAAGCCACTCATCTTCTTCGACAGGATGAATTCAAGGAATGAGGGAACGGAAGTTTTAATCCCTTATTCAATTATTAGAGGGCCTTCCTTTAAAATTATTACCTATTCTTTTAATTGTTCTTAATTACCGGTTTATTAATTATTTCCGCAAGATAAAGATAATTACAAGTAGTTTTGATTCGCTCTTTTGAAAACTTTTTCCACTTCACCCCTTCTTCGTAGCGGATCATCAAATCCTCTCAAAACAGGGTTCGAGTCGAATTATATTTTATTTTCAACAAAATAGATGAATTTTTATGCAAATAGTCGAATTTTCAACCAAAAAGAAAAAATTTAGGCAAATTCTAATTCGAAGCAAAAATAATTTTTAATACAAAGTAAAAATTTTGAAAAATTGTTTATTTTCTAAGTTTCTTTATTTATTCGCTTTGTATGATTATATAAGTATAATTTTCCTAAGTTTCTCGAGAAAATTCAAAAAGATTTTGGAAGATCTCAGATGTGCCGAAAAAGAATTTAGGCAATTTTAATAAAAATTTGTTTATTTTGCAAGAATTTACACAATTTTAGGAAAGATGTTGGTCAGTTAAAAAAATATTTAGGACTTTTTAATGCTTGGAAAAAATAAAAAAATAATTTATAGGAAACCTTTCAAAATTTGAAAATATTTTAAATCTATTTAAAACTTTAAAAATTCCTAAATGTCTTCAAAACTGCCTCTAATTATCTTTTAAATAATTATTATGTCGGGAATTAAAATTCTTCATTTAGAAATTATGATTTACAAAATTCCAAGAAATTCAAAACAACAAACTGAAAACAATGGTGCGAGATTATCAAGAATTTCGAATTTCCTAAGATTCTTGAGAAAATTCAAAGAGATTTTTGAAAAATTCAGGTATTTAAAATACAAATTTCAACAAAAAAGTTCACTTTCAACCCAGTAGTTAAATTTTCGAACAAAAAGTATGAATTCGTGCAAAAAGACCAATTTTCAACAAAAAAGTTAAATCCACAACCAAAACAAATTAATTATTAACCAGTTTTATTTTTAACAGAAAAAAAAATATTTTCTAAAAGAGACGAATTTTGTACAAAAGATATTTTTCAACCAAATAATCTGAAGAAAAAAAAAATTTCGAATACAAAATAAACATTAAGACTTTATATTATAAGTTACATTATTGGCTTGCTTAAAAGGTACATAAATATAATTTCCCTAGGGTACTCGGGAAAATTCAAAAAGGTTTTTGAAGATTTCAGATATGTCGAAAAAGTATCCAGAAAATTTCTATGATTTTTTCTTATTTCACAGGATTTTACAAAATTTCAAAGAAAAAATTTTAGTAGCCTATAAGATATTTAAGACCCTTTTACGCTGGAAAAAATTTAAGAATATTTAGTACATTTTTTAAAAGTTTTAAAATATTTTTTTTTCTCTCGGAAATTAAAAAAAATACCTAAATTTTTTCAACTTTTCTAATACCTTATGTTTTAAACTGACTAAAATTATTCCCAAAATGATTTTTAAATCTTCTGGATTCATTTTTGACAATTTTGGAAATCATTTTCAATGTTTCTTAATCTTTGTAAATATTCTCTTCAAATTAATTTTCAAAAATCAAGAATGACTCAACATATTTCCTGGAATATTCATAAAAATTGTTTATTATCTTGAAATCTTTCAAAACATTTTAAAAGTTTGAATATTTTATTTCAAAATTTTCAAAACTCTATATTTTCTTTTAAGTTTCTTAAATATTTTAAAAATTATTTTTGAATTTTTCTTGAAACTTCTAAATATATTTTGAAACAATTCGAATTTTTCTTAAAATTTTGAAAAAATTCTGCAAAATTAAAAAATTGCCTTTTAATCTGCCGGATTCTTTTTTGATAATTTTGGAAATGTTTTGAAATCTTTCTAAATATTCCATTAGAATAAATGCTGTAAAATAAAAAAAAATCATTACAAATTTCACGAGAAATCGTGAAAAATTGTTTATTCTCTTGAAAACTTTCACGATTCTTAAAAAGCTTCTGAATTTTTTGTTAAAAATCTTCAAAAATCTACATTTTTGAAAATAAAATTATGTTTTTATCTTTTCAAAATTTCTAAATATCTCTTAAACTTATTAAAAATTTTCCAAAAATTTGTAATATTGCAAAACTTCAAAATTTTGGTTTGTAATCTACATTCTTTTCTGAGATTTTAGAAAATTATTTGAAATATTTTTGACACATTGAAAAAAATAATTTAAGTCTTCCTTATAAAACTTCTGAATATCTCTTAACCTTATTCGATTTTTTAAAATAAATCTTAGCAATCTTCTAAAATAGAAAATTTTTGCTTCGAAATCTTTTAAATTCTCCTTAAAATTTTTAGGAAATTATAAGAAATCTTGTAAAATATTTTTAAATATTTTCTTTAAGCTAATTTAAAGAAAATTAATTTGAATTTTTCTTGGAATCTTCAGAAAAAAATTTCATAATTAATTATTCAAGGTAATTAAACTTTCAATAAAGTAGATGAATTTTTAACAGAAAAAGATTCAAATTCTCAATCAAAAACAGTCGAATTCATAAAAAAATACGAATTTCGCAGAAAATAGATATATTTTTAACCACAGAGATTAATTTTCATGTAATTCACGCAAAAAATGAAATTTCAAAAAATAGTTGATTTTCAACCAAAAATATTCTAAAGTCAAGAAAGAAAAAAGATTTAACAAATTGGTTGAATTTTTAACTCAAAAAGAAGATTTTTCTACTAAAGGGATACATTTTCAACTAAAATTATGAATCTTCAACCAAAAAAATGAATTTCTAACAAAGTGGCTTTTGAATTATCAAACAAAAAAATATAAAAATTGATATTTCAACCAAAATATATATATTTTTTTTGTATCAAAAATCCGTAAATTTTTAAAATAAATAAATTTTCAAAAAAGAAGTTCAACTTTTAACCAAGTAGTTGAATTTTCGTTTGAAAAAGACTAATTTTCAACACAAAATATAACAGTTAATATTTCAACCAGAAGAAAATTTTAATTTTAAATCGAAAAACAGTTGAATTAAAAAATAAAATTATATAAAAAAAATTCTCAACGGATAATGTAATGCATAATTGAGGTTTCAGCCAAAAAAGATTTTTATTTCAAATAAAAAACAGTTTAATTTAATCAAAAAAAAAACGAATTTTCAACAAATCTACCCAAAAATATGAATTTTCAACCAAATAGTTGAGCTTTCGTTTTCTTAAAGTTAGAATAACATAAAAAATCATCAAAAAAGTTCCATGTTCTGCTGAGAAATTAATTTTTAAAACTATTTTTGCAATAAATTCTTTACAAATTGATCCTGTGAAATTGATAATTAATATTGAAATTTTATGAAATTATATTTTGTTAATTGTTTATAGTGGGTGGTCTGCTGTTTCATTTAAAAAAAATGAAAGCTAAATTAAATTAAATTTATCTTAAGAAATAATGTATTGCAAAATCTTATCACATAAATTTATATTATTTATTATCTTTGAATTTTTATGTGCACTTATTTATTTATATTTTTTAATTTCAATTTAAAAAAAAAATAATTTTTGCCTAATCATTTCTAATAATTATACTTAATACATTTTTATGATTGTGTAATTTGATACAGCTTCCCCTAGCCCCTATTATTTTCGGCGGCCAAAACCCACTACTTTACAAGAGTCATTTATCATTTCAAGTGGTCAGTGACAGTAAGATATTTTTCGGGATGGAAGAACGAATTAAGATTATTTTTTATTACACCAAGTCAAGCTGATGGTTCCTGAAATTTGAGATCCCAATTTTTTTAATTTTAGAAATTAAAATAATTGTGTGTCTTTAAAATTCAGAAATAGAGAAAAGTTAATAGATCTATTAAAGTAAATAATAATAAATTAAAAATCAGTTTCCTTTTTCAACCACAGGTATAAACAGGAAAAAGAAAAATGCAGCGTAGCAAATTTAATATTTTATAATAATAATTCTACAGGCCAAGATCGTCAATTTGAGGCATTCCCAAAGAAAATCGGATTAAAAGAAAAGCTTCCAACACATTCATCTGAATAACCTAATTTTCCAAATTTTTATTTTACTTGTTACTCAAATTTTCTCTTCCAGGATGTGCTTTGATTTGAAAACGTTTAAAGCACTTACTATCCCGTCTGTATCATAAAGCATTTCACCTTTGCTGTTTCTCATGCTGCCGAACTCTGTACTTTTAATTCAAACCATCTTTTTAAATATTCGTTTTTTGCTCCTGTTAAAATCGTTTTGTATTTTCTTCTGCTCTGATTTTATCCTTACTTTCCTTGACTAGTGAAAACGCGAAAATAATGACCTAAATATCGGAAGTCTGCTTTGAGTACTTTCCGTCGCGATAATTAGAGGGCTTACTTCCCAATGTGGAGATACGCCTTGCTGATTACCTTTCCGTTCCCTGAGGGCATATTTAGACTTTATGTTCGGACCATGGTTATTTCGATATCACAGTATTTGGTTAAGCAAGAAAATAAAAAAGAAAACATATTGCAACTAGTGTTCTAAAGAGTTTAAGTGCTCGGAGAAATTGTCACGAGCATGAGAATATGCTCGAACTTTATGTGCTTTGAGAATTTAATGAGAATTTATGACCATTTTGAATAAGGATTTGAAAAATTGTATTTTCTATCTTTAATCATAATAATTACATTATTTGAATTTCGCGGGAAAATGTATCTCTTCAAATTGGAAAGGGCGCTAAATTTAAATCATATAAGAAGTCAAAGTAATGGAAAACATATTATTCGCATTAAATAACGCCTTATTCAGGATTGATGCAATATCCCAGTTTCTAAATTCTTGTAGGTGTGAAACCAAACATGCAACTAAAAGATCAATAATGTTAATGCAAACAAATTTTGGTTTCTAAATATATTTTTAACACTTTTTAAGTGTGTTTTCAAGTCAAAAAGATAAATTTTCAACCAAACAAATAAATTTTCAGAAAAAAATATAAATTTTTAACTGAATAGTTAGTTGAATTTTTCACCCAAAAAATAAATGTTCACCAAAAGAAAACAAATTTTCAATAGAATAGTTTTTTTTTCATAAAAAAAAAGATTTTTCAACCAAAAATGGAAGAATAAAAGTTTCCAGTTAAAAAAATCAATTTTCAACAACAACAAAAATTTCAACAAAATAATTCCATTTTGATTGAATTTTCTGCCAAAAAAGACACAGTTCTTCCACCAAAAATAAAATCGTTAAATTTTCAGTTAGTAAAATAATTTTGAAATCCAAAAAAAAACGAATTTTCAATAAAATAGCTTTTCTTTTTCATAAAAATAAAGATTTTTCAACAAAAAATGGAAGAATAAAAGTTTTCAGTTAAAAAAATCAATAAAAAAAAATTCTACAAAATAATTCAATTTTAATTAAATTTTCTACCAAAAAAGATACAGTTTCAATAAAATATATAAATTTTCAACTAAAAAAGATCAATTCGCAATCAAAAAATAGAATAGTTCAATTCGTAGTTAGAAAAGTGAATTTGAAACAAAAAAACGACTTTTCAATAAAATTAATCAATTTTTGACTGAAAATATAAATTTTCAAGCAAAAATGGCATTTTTACATGAACTTTCACCTAAAAAGATAAATTTTCCACCAAAAATAGAATAGGTATATTTTCAGTTAGTAAATTTTTAAATTATTCATCATGATTATTAATAATTCATTATTAATTATTAATTTATTTTTAAAATTATTTTTCTGCAAGAAGATTAATTTTCTACCAAAGATACAAATTTTTAACAATATACATTTTTTCAACTAAAAATGATAAATTTACAATCAAAAATGGAATATTAAAATTTTCACTCAAAAAAATTAATTTTTAAGCAAAACAAGAAACGAATTTTTAATATATTAGTTAAATATTTCACAAAAATAGATAAGTTTAAGAAAAAATGAATTTTGAAGCAAGCAGATTAATTTGTTACCAAAAAAGGCGAATTTTTAACAAAATACGTGCATTTTCAAAAAACTTGTTCAGTTTTCAATCTATTTCGTTGATATTTGTTTAAAAACATTTTTTCAACTGAAAATGTAACCATTCCATTTTTAAATGAAAATGTATCATTTCCAGTTGAGAATTAAACTACTTTGCTAAAAATTCATTTTTATGGTTGAAGATTCTCGATTTTAGTTGAAAATGGTTTTGTTGAAAATTTAACTATTTTGTTTGAAATTCGCTTATTTTTTAGTTGCAAATGAATTTTTTTTCGTGAAAATTTAAATATTCCAATTTTTATTGTAAATTTATCTTTTTTATTTGAAAATTCAACTATTCGGTTGAAAATTCATGTATTTTATTAAAAATTTGTATTTTTTGG
This sequence comes from Andricus quercusramuli, assembly GCA_932178445.1. Taxonomy (NCBI): domain Eukaryota; kingdom Metazoa; phylum Arthropoda; class Insecta; order Hymenoptera; family Cynipidae; genus Andricus; species Andricus quercusramuli. Next base: position 59,551 of record CAKNXH010061546.1, read on the forward strand.
CAGAAAATTAATTTTCTTGTAGAAAAATAATATCAAAAATAAATTAATGAATAAAAATTATGATAAATAATTAACAAATTCAACTACTCGGTTAAAATTGGACTACTTTGTTAGAAATTCATTTTATTGGTTAAAAATTGAACCATTTTGTTGAGAGTTTCTTTTTAAACTGAATTTCAGTTGAAGATTCATCATTTTAATTGAAAATTCGTCTTTTTGATGGAATTTGGTAGAAAATTAAACTATTTTGTTGGTATTTTTTCAACATTAATTATTTAAGCTGAAAATGTAACCATTCCATTTTTAGTTAGAAATGTATCATTTTCAGTTGAAAATCAAACTACTTGAGTTTGTTTTTTTAAAATATCTTTTTTTTTTTTAGAAATTAAAGATTTTTGCTTAAAAATTCATTATTTTAATTGAAAACTGAACCATTTTTTTTGACAGTTCGTTTCTCTTTTAATTGCAATTCATTTTTTCATGTGAAAATTTAAATATTTCATTTTTTATTGCAATTTTTTTTTTCTCAATTCAATATTTGGTTGAAATTTCATGTATGTTGTTAAAAATTTGTCTTTTATGGTAGAAAATTAATGTTTTTGTAGAAAAATAATTTCACAAATAAATAATTAATTATTAATAAATTATTACCAATAATTATAATAAATGATTAACAAATTCACCTGCTAAATTGAAAGTTGAACTACTTTATTTAAAATTAATTTTATTAGTTAAAAATTCAACCATTTTGTTGAAAAATCACTGTATTTTGATTGAAAGTTTATTTTTTAACTGAAAATTTAACTATTCCAGTTGAAGACTCATCATATTAGTAGTCGAAAATTAGTTGTTTTTTGTTGTTGTAAAATCCTAATACAGGAATCTGTATTATCATTAGAGAATAACAGAAAATGTTTAACGTCTTTTCAGACTAGATGGAGCTATGAAAGAAAAATTATTTTGAATAATTTTTTTCTGAAAAATGATTTTTTTCTTTCGCTCCGCTGGTAATCGAAATACAGATCTACTGATTTCCGGTCAGGTGCTCTCGCATTAAGCTACTAGAGAGATCGAGAGAAGAAACTTTTTTCAGAAACACACGCATTATTTTGCTAGATGGCACAAATCAAATTTTTCAAAGAATCTGTATTAGCATTAGAGAATAACAGAAAATATTTAACGTCTTTTCAGACTAGCCACTTAGTCTGAAAAGACGATAAATGTTTTATGTTGGAGCTATGGAATGGCGATATGAAAGAAAAATTGTTTCAATTGATTTTTTCTTAAAAAGGGATCTTCTCCTTTCGTTCTGCTGGGAAAAACCACTACTGATTTCCGGTCAGATCCTTTCCCATTAAGCTACTAGATTTAAGCTACTAGATTTCTAGATTTCTAGATTCTGTTGACTTTAATTTTAATGAAATACCCGCATTCCAGTTACATAATTTTTGAAATGTTTTTGAGCTTGTGAAATGAGTATCTGAATTGAATGTTTAAAGTTTTATATACGTACATACGTTACATATGTACATACGTTTCAATTTTTTTTTGAATTAGGTCAAAAGGTTATTCATACTTCAAATTTTCGGAAAAATATAAGGCAAAAATTATTTGAATGCTTCAGTGAAGATATTTATTTAATGCTTTTCATGTCCTGAAATTTTGTTAAATTATTATCTGATTGATTTTTTTCACAATATTGAATTATATAAAGATTGAATTTTAATTTGTTTCAATTAAGTACATAAAATGATTATTTACTTTAAGTTTATGTAATTGATTATTGGCTATCATTTGTAAAATAAGAGTTTATTCACATTTAAAATACCTCTATTCCAATTATGTAATTTCTATCAATGTTTGTGATGTTGTGCAATGATTATGTGAATTTAATTTTTAAAATTATATGTAAATATGTATCAATTTTTTAACTAATTACTATGAAAGGTTACTAATAAATCAAATTTTCAGAAATGAAAGTGAAAATTTAAAAGAAATGTAAAGTAAAAATCACTGAATTAGGTATTTACATAAATTGATTATTTACGTGAAGGCTATGTGATTGAATATTAGCTATACTTTTGATAATGAAAAGTTATTCATGTTTAAAATACCTATATTTTCCGATTGTATAATTTTTGTAAATTTTTGTGATGTTGTGAAATAAGTATCTAAAGTCTGCTTTCAATATTATATGTACGTATATTTTACTTTTCTATGAAATTAGTTTAAAAGGTTATTAATAATTTAAATTTTCAGAAAAATATAAAGTAAAAATTATTCGAAGGTTTCACTGGAAATAACTGTTTATTACTTTTTATGTTGTGATATGATTAATTAATATGTATATACATTTACATTTTTTCTGGAATTAGTTTTAAAGGTCATTACTTAAATTAAATGTATTGAAATGCAATTTCAAATAAAAAAAATATATTTTGAATTCATATGAAAAAAGGTAACCGACATGTGTAAGATTATTCCAATTTCATAATTTTCAAAATGTTTATGATGTTGTGAGATAATTATCTAAATTCAATCTTCAACATTATATTTGAATATGTTTTAAGTTTTCATGGAATTAGTTCAAAAGATGCTATGAACTGATGAAGTAACTATTATTAACTATCGAATGATTAATTTTTTTCAAAAATTGAATTACATAAAGATTGAATTTGAATTGTTTTCAAATAAGTCACATTGAATGATTATTTACATTAAGGTTATGTGATTTAATATTGGCTGCTATTTTTATGAGAAAAATTTATTTTTGCTTTAAAATATCTCCATTACAATTATATAATTTTTTTAAATGTGTGTGATGTTGTGAAGTGATTTTTCGAATTCAATTTTCAAAATTATATCTGCATATATGTTTCTGCTAAAAATTACATTTTCTGTAATTAGTTAAAAGATTATTAATGAATTAAATTTAATAAAAGAAAAGTCCAGATTCAAACGAAAATATATTGAATAAAGTAAAAATTATTTGAAAGGTTCAATGAAAATAATTTTTTCATACTTTTTATGATGTCAACTGGTTAATTAAGAATTAGCTGATTAATTTTGTTCACAATGCTTACATTTAAAAATGGCCGTTAAATGTTAACAAATAAATAGTTGTTCGAAAATTGAGTAAAAATGAGAAAAATTAATCCAGAAGTTAGCGCGCGCTTGCGCGCGCACATAATAGTCTAGTGTAATTAAAAAAGGTCTGATGGTCCATTAAAGCATCCTCTGTGGCTAAAGTTTCATGAAAGTTGTTTACTCACAAATGTCACGCGAGCTTTCCAATTTCCCAGCTTTTGTCTCAACTTCCGCGACAAGCGGAGGATCCGGAGTCGCACGTCAATTTGGCGACATCCGCCAAAGGCCGCACTTGTACGCAATCCAATTTAAAGCACGAAGCCCTACACACCGCTCATTCTTTCATTCATTCAGTTTGTTTTTATTTGTCGTTTAGTGTCTCCGCGTAACGTTCACGTTACGTTCCGTAGTATATGTAATAGTACAGGGGGGCCTATTCTAACCGGAAGTACCTTCATTGTATGGGAGGGACCGGTCTATCCCTTTATTTCGTCTGCGCACTCAGAAAAAAAATAATTTACGCCAACAGCATCACTTTTTTCAAGAGTAAAGAAAAAAACAGGAATTTCTACTAGAACCGTTTTTTTTGGTTCTAAAGGAGCTGGAAGAAAAAGGAACCTCTCTTGCTCAAAAGGAAAATTTTCACTTTATAATACAATTTAAATAGTATTGCACTGGAAAAAGATAATTAAATAAAATAACATTGTGGAGATCAGTTATCTTGAGAATCCAAAGTTTTCAACTGCGCATGTATTTCTACCTTTCAATTCAATCTGTTTGAAAAAAATATAGAAAACTTTTGTTAATATTTATCTGTATAATTATTCGTAGTATTTATTGATTTCAAATAGGCCCGCGCTTTTCGGCACATGCGCAGTTGAAAACGTGCTAGTATTAAAGAGAGTGGAAGGTGACCGTACACTGGACACTAGCGCACTTTGCCGCCTCGGGGCCGAAGCTCGGGTATTTCAACGGGATGTTCACTTTCTATAATGCGTTTTCTCTGACAGTGTCTGACAGTGAAAAAGGTTTTGTTCACAAACAAGTTCGATAGTAAAGTGTTTTTAATAAAAATGCCACATTAATGTTGTGTGAGTGGCTGCAACAATAGCACGAAAGAAAATGAAGGATTTTCGGTTTTTCAACTTCCAGCCAATCCAAGAACGTAAGTACAATAATAGCCAATACCATTGTTTTTGTAGCAACAAAGTGAAGGCGTCTATATAACCTCACCAACATGCATGGGAATTCAAAAGAAGAGTAAACTTTAACAACAAGTTGCAACAATCACCAATAATGTAACTCATGAACCGTAAGCAAGTGAAAATTTAAATAAATATTTGTATTTTGCAGTCGTTACGAATGGATAAAATTCGCTGAAGTTGATGGAAGCGTTTGTCACGATTTGCGGATTTGTAGTCATCATTTTGAAGAAAAGTGCTTCAAAAGTTTCTTTCCAAGAATTTCTGATGAGCATTTATGAGAATTTTAAATTAGGATTTAAAACATCGTATTTTCTATCTTTATTGATAATCATTAAATTATTTAAATGTCGAGGGAAAATTTGTCGTTTCAAACTGTGAAGGGCGCCAAATTTAAATGATGAAAGAAGTCAAAGTAATGGAAAACATATTATTCACATTGAACAGTAACTTATTCAGAGTCGCTACAATATTTCAATTCCTTCTTTTACATATGAAACTAACTATACACCTAGAAGATTAATAATGGCAATGCAAACAAAATTTATTTCTAAATATATTTTAAACACTTTCGAAGTGTTTTTTCAAGTCAAAAACATGAATTTTCTACCAAAACGATTAATTTTTAACTAAAATGATGAATCTCCAAACAAAAGTATGAATTTTTAACCAAATAGTTAGTGAAATTTTCAACCCGAAAGATTAATTTTATACCAAAAATATAATAGTAGAAGAAGATGAATAGTAGATTTGATATTTAAATTTTTAGTTAAAAAAATTGTTTTTCAACAAAAAATGAAACGTTTTTTTGTCAAAATGGATAAATTTTCAAACAAAAATTTGATTTTTTAACCGAAAAAATTAATTTTCTACAGAAAAATATGCTCTATCAACCAAATATATGAATTTTCCATCAAGTACTTGAATTTTCAATTAGAAAGGATAAATTTTCAAATAGAAAGATTCATTTTCTACCAAGAAAGGGACGAATTTTTAACGAAATACAAGAATTTTCTACTAAATAGTTGAGTTTTCAACTTAAAAATATCAATTTTCCACTAAGAAAGATTTTTCAGTCAATAAATAAAAAAATGTCGACCAAAATGTTGAATTTTGAAACCAGAAAGACGAATTTTCTACTAAAATAATTTGATTTTTTACCCAAAAAAGACAAGTTTTGTACCAACTAAATGAATTTTCAACTAAAACGATAAATCTTTACCCCGAAAAATGTAATTTTAACCAAATAGCGGAATTTCTAACCAAAGAAATTAATGTTCTACCCAAAAAAAGAAATTTTCTACAAAATACGTGAATTTTTAACCAAATAGTTGAATTTTCAAATGAAAAAGATAAATTTTCAAGTTGCAATAGAATAGTTAAATTTCCATTTGAAAACATTAATTTTCATCGAAGAAAAATGTAATTTAAACAAAACAGTTCAATTTGCAAGCAAACAGATGAATTTTAATTCGAAAAGATAAAATTTCTACTAAGACGAATTTTGAGCCAAATAATTGTATTTTTAACCAAAAAAGAATAAAAAGTGCTTTCTACTCAACTGAAATTAAAAAAATACTTTCAACTCAATTGAAAGTGAAAAATACATTCTATTCATTCTATAGTACAAGTACTTTATACTCGTTTGGGAATAAAAAGTACTTTTAGCTCACTTGCGTATAAAAAGTACTTTTTACTCCCAAGTTCTTAGAAAGTAATTTTAGCTCACTAGGACATAAAAATACTTTTTAAGTCCAAGTTAATAGAAAGTACTTTCGAATCACTAGACGGTAAAAGTATTTTCTACTCCCTATATAGAAAAAAGTACTTCCTGCTCACTGTGATGAATAGTGTGAAAGTACTTACCATTCGCTAATTGTAAAAAAGTACTTTATAATCATTGGGGAATGTATGGTACTCAATATTCACTAAGGATAAAAAGTACTTTCTAATCACCTGGGTGTAAAGTGTACTTTCTAATCAATAGGTTGTAAAGTGTACCGTTTACTCACTAGGTTGTAAAGTGTACTTTTTACTCACTAGGGAGTAAAGTGTACTTTCTACTCACTTCAGAGTAGGTTTATTTTCTATTCATTGGGGAGTCCAAAGTACTTTTTACGCTCAAGTTAATAGAAAGTACCTTAAACTCACTATTAAAAAGTACTTTCTGTTAGCTAGGGGACGAGTAAAAAGTACATTATAATCGCTAGATGTAAAATGTGCTTTCTAATCACAATGGATAAAAAGTACTCTATAATCACTAGGGGGTAAAAGTACTTTCTAATCACTGGGGAGTAAAGTAGTTTCTAATCACTCGGGAGTAAAATGTACTTTCTACTCCCTTGAATCGGAAAAGTACTTCATACTCTCTTGGGCGTAAAAAGTACTTTCTACTCACACCGCTCGAAAATCTAGTTTTTGGGCACGCTCCACAGGCATGAAAATAGGCCGAAATCGTGGTGTGTTATAAAAAATATATTATTTTCATTTCCTTACCTGATCTATCTTGCATCGTACGCCACAACCCACTTCAGAACTAATGTCATCTGTTCGGTTCTGAAAAAAAACAAAACAAAATTTATAAAATTTTGAATATCCTTTTTTTAAAAAAGTTGTCGTCGGAAATTAAAATTTCAAAATAAGTAACTTTATATTACCATGAAATTTATTAGCAACAATTTGTATTTAAAAAACCACAAAAAATCATAATTAGCGCCAGAAACTCCCAAAACCCAATTTTTCACTTATGGGTTTTTTCCGGGACCCTATAAAATAAACTCATGACGGTGATATTTAAAAAATAATCATTGAGTTGTATTCTATATCTAATTGTGATACATTGATATTACTAATATTGATGATACTAATATTGACGACTCTCAATAAAAATTACAAAATTTTGTTTTTGTTTTTTAGAAAATACTTGTTAAACTTCATGGGGCTTGCAGAATAGGGTGGTGCAAATTTTTTGTTTAGTTTTCATGCATGCATTTTCACGTAACATTCCCAATCTCAATCCGCAGCCGAGTCTGTTATAATTATTTGGGCCATTGATTATTGTTATGGCTTTTTTCATGAAATATTCAGTTTTGCTTTGACTTTTTAGTTATGAACAAATAATAACTATTTTTTGGATAAAACTTTTTTCAAACTAAATTATGTTTACTCCTTTGCCAATGTTTTGAAAATAATTATTTGAACAAAAAGGCTATCTCGCAGTAGGGATAATAAAAAATGGAATAATATTTACGATTTACTCGGAATCGGGTATCTTTATAAGATAAAACTATTTCACATGCATTTTCGGATTAAATTCCTAATCGTAATCCGCAGCCGAGCCTTTTATTATCATTTAGGCAATTGATTATTGTTTATTGCTTTTTTTTCTGAAATCTTCAGTTTTGCTTTGACCTTTTAGTTATGAAAGAATAATAAATATTTTCAAATAGTACTTTTTCCATAGGGACAAAACCGATTTTGACTCTTCTGCCAATGTTTTGAAAATAGTTATTTAAACAAAAAGGTTATCTCACACTAGAGATAATAAAAAATGGAATATTATTTACGATTGACTCGGAATTGGGTATCTTTTTGAAATAAAACTTTTTCACATTACATTCCTAATCGCAATCCGCAGCCGAGCCAGTTGCGATTTGTGATGAGTGTCACTTTGGGATTGTAATCTGACTACATATATTTTCTCGTGGAGAATTAGGCTTGTTAAATTGCATTAAAAAAATAAACATCTAATTAACCTATACAAATAATTAAAAAAAACTTATTTATTTAAAAGAAAATTGCCATGCATTTTTGAAAATGTATTCACAAGAATTCGATATTCCAACCAGTATAAAAATGTTTAAAATTCCTGCGAAAGCGAGACTTTCACGCTTGGTTTGACACCCCTGATGCCAACAATGTTCGCTCTTAAAATTTTATAACGATTTCTCACCGGATCAGGAAGTACACCTGTGTCCCAGAAAGTAAATTTTTTTAAAGGAAAAAAGCATAATAATAGAACTGTTGGAAAAATGATTGGGTTGAGTGTTTTGTAGTTTTGTGTAACACCTTGGATTTGGCGTAATTTGTTAAGTACTGAGGGTTCCAATTGAACCGGACGAAACAATTTGCTGTCTTTTAAAGTCACCAAGCGATTCAATTTATTTTCTGCTTGTCCCCGTTCTCTCTCTCACGAGGTACACCCGCAATTTTTTTCTTCCTCTCCTGTACAGGAACTCATCGTGTGAGATATCATATCATATTTGATTTTTTTATTGTACCGTCTCGATTTGGAACTGGGGTGACATAAATTTGAATCGAAATGAAATAAATGACGAAGATTAAAGAGGATGTTATTTTCTATTTTGAATTGACAATTATAGAGGAAATTAAATCCTGTGGAAAATTGTAAGAATTAAAAAAAAGAGGGTCGTTTGAGAAGAATGGTATTTTGACCCGATTACGTAAAATTGTTAATTGATGAATTTTCTGCACCGTCAACTTTGCATATAAAAAATTTTAAATAAATAACTTTATTTTATCATAAAATTGATTTTTAAATGTTTCTAAACATTATTGGCAGAAGAGGAAATTTTAATAGTAAATAAATCTATAATAATGGGAAATAAAACTGTTCTAACATTTTGCTTTCACACTATAATTTTTAAACTTTCTTACATTTTCAAAGAGGTAAGAAAAATGGAATTACGGACAAAAACTTATTTTGAAGAATTCGAAAAAATAGAAGCTTTTTAATAATTATGAAAGATTTGACGAAATTAAATTTTATTCAACATTTGTGGAAAAATTTAAAATGCTTTTGGTTTTATTTTAAAAGAATTACTTCAAGTTCTGAAGATTTGAAAACGTGTGGAAAAAGAATGTGGAAGACTTTGAGACAAGTTTTTTTATTTTTCAAGATTTGAAAAAGTTTTAGGTAAACTGAATTTTGTAGGGTGCCAAGAGAATGTAGAAAATGTTCTTAAGATTCATGAAAAAATTTTAATGATTGTTTTGTAATGAATTCTAAGAGAAAATTGATAAAGATTACAAAACGCTTCAAATTATCTCCTAAAATTTTTAAAAAGAGTGTAAAAGATCTTAAAGCAAAATTTCGAAATTTCGCCACATTACATAATTCTAAAAAAAATTTGAGTGAGCTTAAGAGATATTCACAAGATTTGAAACGATTCAAAAATAATTGAAACATGTAAAGATTTTTTAAGAATTTTTTAAGGTTTCGCGAAAATGAAAAAAAATTTTAGGTTTCTAGGAAAAATTAAAATCAGTTTTTATTTCGAAAAATTAATTTTAGGAGATTATTTAAAAAGATCTGAAAAGTTTTCTAAAATTATCAAAGAAGAATCTGAAAAATTTTGAAGAAATTTTTTTAATTTTGCAGAATTTAAAAAAGATGAAGAAAAAATGTGGATAATTTTTAAAGTTTAGAAGGTTTAGCAGGTCTGAAAAGATTGAATAAATAATTTTCTTAAGATTTATATGAAAATTTTTTGTGATTTTTCATTTCGAAAAATGAAGTTTAAGAGGAAATTTGAGAAGTTTTTTAAACATTTAAAAAGGTTTCCTAAAATTTCGAAAAAGTGTCCTTAAGATTTTGAAGCAAACTGTTTCAATTTGGCAAGATTGAAAAATCAAACAAGAATTGAGTGAATTCAAGGAATATTCGGAAGAATTAAAGAGATTAGGAAAGAATTTTAAGCTTCAATAGATTTTTGGAAATATATATTTCCAAAGATTTCGAAAGAACTTGCTGAATAAATTACATTTTGGAAATAATTAAATTCAATTTTGACGAAAATTATTCAAAGAATAGATTAATTTTTTTTGTATTTAATAAATTAGTAATCTAATTTTAATCAAAGTAATAAAGCCGTACCTATTTCACTTTTTCAAATACAAAAAAAAATCCTACTAAAAACACCTGTGATGCCAAAACTCTACCAAGTACAACTATATGAATTTATTTTAACGCAGTTTTTTGCAATTGATTTTTTTCTTACTATTCCTTTTTAACAATTTATGTAAAATGGTTCAATTTCAATGAACGATTGAAAACCAGAAATTAAAAAAAAAAGCACGAAATTCTAAAAAAAAACACCTGTGATGCCAAAACTCTTCCAAGTACAACTATATAAATTTATTTTAACGCAGTTTTTTGCAATTGATTTTTTTCTTACTATTCCTTTTTACCAATTTTTGAAAAATGGTTCAATTTCAATGAACG
>CAKNXH010061548.1:8311-24504 GCA_932178445.1 Andricus quercusramuli
GGCCAAAACAAGCAACCCTACTGCACCCAACAATCGGCCCAACTTTGTCCCAATGCAAGGCCGATGGTCTGATGAACACTGGCAAATTTAATTTGAACTGACAAATCAGTATGGTTGGTTCAAATCTGGCCGACGGTTGACTCGATTATCGGTGCAATACTCGCAAAAACAAGCCACCATAATGCACCCGACAATCGACCAAACTTTTGCCCAATGTAAGGCCGATGGTCTGATGAACTCTGGCAAATTTGAATTGAAACGACAAATCAGTATGGTTGGTTCAACTCTGGCTGAAGGTTGGCCCGATAACCGGTGCAATACTGGCCAAAACCAGCAAACCTACTGCACCCAACAATCGGCCCAACTTTCACCCAATGTAAGGCCGATGGTTTGATGAATTCTGGCAAATGAGATTTAAAATGACAAATCAGTATGGTTGGTTCAACTCTGGCCAAAGGTTGGCCCGATGGTCGGTGCAATACTCGCAAAAATAAGCAACCATGCTGCACCCGACAATCGGCCTAACTTTGGTCCAACATAAGCCGATGGTCTGATGAACTCTGGCAATTGTATTTAAAATGACAAAATCAGTATGCTTGGTTCAACTCTGGCCGAAGGTTGACCCGATGATAGGTGTTCAAGGTGATGCACTCGACGGTAGGTCAAACCTTGGCCCGAGTATGAGCAGATCGTCGGATAAACTCTGGTTCGTTGTTAAAAAAAGACCATGAAAGTACGGTTGGCCTAACTTTGCGCAAGAGATGGCCCCACCATCGGCATAACATTGGCTTGTACAAGAAATCATGATGCAGTCGACTTGACGGTCAGTCAAACCTCGGCCCAAATATGGGCCAGCCGTCGGATATACTAGGGTTCATTATTTCAGAACGAACTAAATTTGAGTACGAATAGCTGGATTTTTGTGTAGACATACCCATATTCGTACAGAAGCTCCATCATTATGATAAATTGTAAATGTTCCGAAAAATGTACATTTGATGTCATTCTTAATCGCTTTAAAATAGTCTGAAACACCTAAAAAACAAAACGTTACACGTAAGTTTAAAAACATTTGATATTAAAAAAATTGTGGCAGTACGCGATAATATTTCTAAGTTCCGCCGATGCAAATTTTAAATGCTCATTACAAATTACATTTTATGTCATTATCAAAAGTTGTGAAATGGCCTAAAACGCGAAAAAAAAATATTACACGAAGAAAAATTAGTCGAAGTGGGCGCAAAAAAATTTTTTTTTAAAAAAAGTTTGAAAAAAATTGTTTTAAACAAATTTTAGAAAAAAGTTGTTCGGAGACAAATTTGAAAAAAAAATTATTACAGAAATTTTGAAAAAAAAAATTATTGAAAAAAATTAAAGGGTTTCAGCCCGGGGCTACGAAACCCTTAAAATTATAATCGGTTTGAATTATTTATTTAAAAATTATATGACTTATATTCCTGTTAACAGTTTATTCATTTTACATCTACATGATGTTGCATAATAATAAAAAAATTAATGAGAAAAAAAGAGTTAACAAATTGTTCTTTTAACTGCTTTGAGCTGTAGCTTATGAGGATGGTTTTTTCATTGACTTTCAATTCTTCAGGTATAGAGAAATGGGTAAGACTCCCGACTGCTAGGCCATAGATTCAGGTATAGGTGTAGGTTCGAAACCCCGTAGCGTTAGAAATTTTATTCGTAATATAATGTTTAAAAATGTAATATATGTATTCATTCTAAGCACGACCCTTCACATATGCAGTCAGAATACTCGCAATCAATTATTATTTATTTTTTGAATAACTTTTTTGTGTATTTCCACCTGTGAAGTACGAACCTTCACGAAAACATTGGCCCAATCTTGGGTCCTCATGTCAGGCCGATGGTCGGCAAAAACCTCGGCCCAGCGTGATCATTTCACTAGTTGGGCCGATCTTCGGCTGACAAGGTTGGACAGAGTTTTACAAAGTCGGGCCGACTTTGGGCCAGCGGAAAATTCGCACATGGGTATTTATCTTTCTATACATTTATATTAATGCATTTGTACTTATTCATGTGTTTAAAATCAAGAATTAAAAGGTGTTCGCGACAATCCGACGCGCGATGGTAGAAGTCTGGTCACTGCATACAGCTCACAATTTTTAGTTTTTTGAAACATGAATAAATACAAATACATAAAAATAAATGTGTGCAAATTGAAAACAAGTGTTGAGTTCCATGTGAAATTGTGAATAAATGTGAAAGAGGTGAAAATATGCTCTGGCGAACTGTGTGAATGGAACGGTCTCTATGTGGTCACTTCACGATCTCGCATTTGCATAATCTTTCCATTCACGCGATCCACTAGGAAAGCTATCTATAGTTTATACATAGAAGGAAAAGTTATGTATAATTTTCATTTGTTTTATACGAAAAATTTATGAAACCAATGAACATTATATATAATATTTCACACTATGTATCATTTTTCCGCCTAGGAAGCTGTAAACCTACCTTGACCACTAGTCCCTCGATTTCTTTGTCGTAGCGCAGAGCGAAGTGCAGCTTTCCAGCATACTCCATGTCAGTCGTACTAGAACTCTCGTTGCTCTCCTGTCTCGTTAAATCCTTTTTGTACAATTCCGGCTGTGGAATATTACAAAAAAAAGGAAAAAGTTAGTGAAAGTAGGTTCCATGTGCTAACAAAAAATGGTTTTGTAGCCTATTAGGACGTGAATTCAGTCTGAATACTTTTCAAATTTTCAGCCTTTATAGACGAATTACATGTCGTTGGAATCGGAAAATAGTGAAATACATAGTTGCAAATACATTACTTTTAAATCGCGGATCGCAGAATCAAAAAGTTTTTAATTTCAAATTTTTTCCCCATTTTCCACAAAGGACCCCTGAGAGAAGGGTTGGCCTGGCCAAGCTCGAAGGTACCTGACAAGAAAGTAGGTCGTTGGTCAGGCCACCCTGACTTAGTCATGAGCGTGCCGACCACTGCCTTAGTTTCCATCTCGGGAAAAATGTACAATGGACGGATCGACAAACACTCAACAGAAACTATAAAGTTTTCTTTTCGGAGTTACAGAAGCCTAAACAGAATAAAAAAAACACATAAAAGAAATTTTAATCTAAACTTATTTGGAGCACTATTTCTCAAGTATACCTTGTCAAACAATAAAAGCTTTATTTAAATAAAACTTGGACAAAGTTTTGTCATATTGGATAGCAGATTGTTGGGATTTTTTTTGCATTTGGGTAAATATTTACTGAAGGGGGGGTGGATGGGGTGAAATTTGTTCGATTCTAGTAAACACACTGGGAATACCGTTTAAGTCCGGTTTCGGGCATGCTCCTAAATGGCTTTGACTTGAAGCAAATACAACATTCACTTGCTCAGAACGGAAACAGTCAACCCTCTTTCGACCCCGCGGCTCCGAGACCGCTAGTGCAACAATTCTCAGAAAGACTCAAATGTGAGGGACTTAAGGTTATATGTAAAAAAATCGATATCTGGTGCAATTTTCTAAATAAGGAGCTATATTTAAACAGAATGGTTATTTATATGCTCAATTAATTCCCAATTTTCCAATCGTACCGATGCGAAGATAACTATTCTCAAAGTTGACTACTTTAAAATGTAATTCATGGACAATACATAGGCACTCTCCACATTTTAATTTGTAGTAATTAAACGCTCTGGTGGAGAAATTAAAAAAATGTCGGTATTTGTGCTGCTTGAAAATACAAATTTTTTAAAAGAAACTTCAAATTTCGCCACCGCGTAGTTTCATAGATCATCTAATGAAGAACATTGAAATTTTAGTCACTTTCAAATGAATAAACGTAACAATATCGCGACCCGGCAACGCTGTTCCGTCTCTCCAGCTTGTCTGCTGTACGTACTCGACACACACACACACACACACACACACACACACACACACACACACACATTCATACCCATATCACAGTTACTCAAGGATGGATAGGTTTAAATTGCAACGTTGCACGATCTATGAGTCTGCCGCTGACATAGCAGTGGTAAGTATACGTATACACACATACTACGAATTATTAGCCAGTAGCGCACTGACCCTTTTATGGGATTCCCAGTGTATCTAACATTTCAACGATTCATACCTCTTTTACCTAATGACGAAAAAAATATTTTGTTTAGTACAGTAAAGCTCTTAGTTTTAATCTTTATTTACGAATTTATTTATATTTATAAATTTATTTATTCTAATTCATTTAAAAACTTGTTCCGCGAAATTTCCTCATATTATCTTCATCGGTTGCATTCATTTTTTGGAAAAATTAATATTTAACCTTCAAAAATGAATGACAAAAATAAATTTGATTTTTCTACATGAAACGACACTTTTTTGAAAAAATTTTTAAGCTAAAAAAAAGGCTTGGGGTTTTCCTTTAAGAATATTGAGATTGAAAGGTGAAAAATTAATTTTAAAAAATAAATACATTTCAAGTGCTTCGGTATACTAAATGACGCTTACGCAAGCGCGCCGATGTGAAATTTATTTTTGACATTCATTTTTGAAGGTCAAAGATTTACTTCTTCAAAAATAGGTTCTGACCAATTAGAAAGGTGTAAAAGGTATATCGAAACTGTAGTAGAGAATATTTTTTTGCTGATGATGGTATATATTCTTAAAAATTATTGATCGCTTATTTTCATAAATGATAAATAAAAATCACAATTTTAAACCTCCAATCTCTCAAAGGGAAAAACATAAGTCTTCTATCAAGATGAAAAAAGGGGAAAATGTGCTTTTTTCAAATGTTTCTTGAAAAAATACTTATGATCATACTAACGGGCGTGAAACAACCTTTTGAAACTGCACTGGAAAATTTTTTGTTTGTAATCAAAATCTATGACCTCGAAAATCCCATGATACCAAGTTTCAGACAAACACATGAAATTTTGCAATTTTATCTGCCATATTGGATTCGCCATTTTGATTCTGTAATTTTGGCCCTCAAATTCAAAATCAAAGACCCCAGAAACCCCCTTATACAAAGTTTCAGATGGATATGTATAAATTTTGCAATTTTGTCCGCCATATTGGAACCTATTTGAAATTGGGAATTTTTTACCTTAAATTTGAAATCAGCGACCCCGAAAACCGCCTTATACCAAGCTTCAGACGAATTTGACGTAAAATCGAATTTTACCCACTTTTTATGGTTCCTGGCCAACTGAGAAATGAGTGAAAAACTTGCCCATAAACTACTATCAAATAGCGTAACACTTTTCCATAGTTTGACTTAGATAAAACAACTTGGATGTTTTGAGTGTGTACTAGAGTTGGCTCTTATTTTTCACTTTTCGAATTTCTTTGCTCGCACCTTTATGTTTTGTTTCAATGCCCAAAAAATTATTTTCCTTTAAATATGAGCCAAATCGATTAATATTTAGGGCTGGAGCAAAGGCCATGCAGTTCCCTGTTGACGTAAAATGGGAAAAATTCAGCTTTTTGTAAATCTAATATTTGAATACAATGACATGTTACAAGTATTGATACTTTAGTTTAGAATACCAAGTCATTTTTTAAGTAATTTTCACTTGTTAAAACAATTCAAATTTTTGGTCATGTAAGTCGCAAAATGAACGTGTCTTCTAGGTGTTATGAATTCTCTAATCAGTGATAGCTAGAAAATAATCTACATAAATAATTTTACAATTATTTCAATGATACGTGTTTGTTTGAGTATGTGGTTTACCTAAAGACGCAGGAGAAACATTCTATCTCAAAAAAATAAATTAGATTTGCAAAAGCTAACTATTTTCCATATTAAGTGAACAGGAAACTTCATGGAAACTTCATTCGAACTAAAAATAAATAAGAACCACCCTAGTTGGTATATTTGCGAGAAAGAATTTCTTATATTTTACTTCTATCATTAAGAGCTTACTTTAATTAGGCCAAGACTGGAATCGCTGCGATTTTCTAGGCTGCAGATGCTGAATTGGATATTTGGAAGATCCAGACGATGAGAAAGTTGTCTTTGAAAAGTTTGGTGTCTCATCGGTACGATTGGCAACGTTGTTTGACGCAAAACCTGAAAAAATATTATTTTTCAGCTAAGATGTAATTGAACTAGACGGGGTTATCGTTCGACAATTCAAACTTAACCCTCAGTTATCCCACGGGGGTCAAAATGACCCAGAGGTTTTTTGAAAGCGGTGCCATTTCTGTATAGGCTAAGGGTGCGGGCCAGGACCCGGGGGGGGGGGGGGGGGGGGGCTAGTCCATGCTGAACCCATGATCGGACTCATTTCGGTTGATTACGCCGAAAGCTATAGCGTGAAAGTTCGATTTGTGCCTTTTAGACCCCTGTGGGGTAGCAACGTTACAAAAAGTGATCTGAGCCAAATACAAAACGTAACTAAATTCTTTATTAAAATTTTTTTTTGTGTCCAATAATAAAATAAAAGTAGGTTTTGTGTGACGCAAGAGTAAACTTATATTGAAATGTTGCGTTTTGTTGATTTTATAGACATTTCTCCCCAGAAACATCCATCGACAGAGATTGGTTGTGAAGCAAGGCCTTTCGTGTATCACAGGTAAAAAGAACTATATATAGAGGAAATGGCTCGAATTTGATATAGGGCTTGAATTTGAGCCAACTGGATTTCTGGTAAACTAAAACATGTACTAGGTTGGTAACAGTAGAAACTGAATGCACTTAAGTGTAGTGGAAAATAGTGGGTGGAGTCCACGTCAAGCGGATCAAGAATTTTCTTCTTGGAAAGGGATTTGACTGTAACTCGGCGTATACCATCTTATATCAGTAAAGAAGAATGCTCTGAAGTATTTTTCAAAAATTCAAAAAATGGCGGAGATACGGGACTTTGAAAATTTTTGTAACTTTTTTTTGAAAGTTCTATATCTTTGGTTCTTATAAACCGATTTAACTTTTCAAGGTCTGGAATTGTTTGTAATGGCATTTTAATTCAAAACAAAAAATGTCTAAACAGAAAAAAAAAATTTTTGACATTTTTTTGAAAACTCAAAAAACTAAAATCGCGTTTTTGAAAATACGTGTTCTTGAATTTCAAAAAAAAATTTTGTCAAAGAAAGCCAAAAATGTGCTCTACTAGTCCTGTAAGTTTTATCTTGGCACCGCCAGTGGTTCACGAGACAAAAAATAAATCTTAGGGTCACACACGATGAAGTAAGGCGCGGCGGCTGGAAGTGCGCGGGCTTAGCATATTATGTGACTGTTAAGACACCTTAAATAATGCTCTCAACGTCAGCAATCGATTTATAAAATTTTGTAGTGAAGGTAAAAAGCTTTTCAGTAACAATTTTTATTGTTAAAATATATTTTTTTAATAATTGAATAGGTAAGAGCGACACATGAACGAATAATGTAAGTATGTTAAAATTCTTTGATACCAGAATCAAACAATGGATTATTTGGTACGAGGAACCTTGCGCATTTTATGCATTTTGCTCCGGGTTTCCAATACGTGTACTATATTGAACTCTTCGAGTTCTTAAAGTATGTTTTAGTCGAGTCGTACATTTTTCTAGCATTAGTAATCTGATTGCTGTATGCACTCTAAAGGTTTGTTTTTGCAGCCGCTCTTTCAAGAATGCCACTAATAGAATCACAAGGCCCTTCGCCGGGTGTGCGGATACATGAAAGATCCATCCTGCTTTACACCCAAAATATTGTTCCTGGTGTGTTAAGTTGGCAAAGTTCTTGCGATTTGTGTACTGTGATGCTGAACCATCTGAATTGCACATCAAAAAGTCTTAGATGGAGAGTCTTAGATGGAGGGTCTTAGATGGAGAGAGTACTAGATGGAGTCCATGTCAAGCGGATCAAGAATTTTTCTCTTGGAAAGGGATTTGGATGTAACTCGGCGGATACAGTCCTATATATTTAAAGATTTTGGATGCAAAGCAGAGTGGAACTTTCATGCAACTGCAAGTGGAATTCTGCGATAAAAATGGAGAAAAAGCGTTTTTAAGTGGCAGATTTAACAATTCTATTACAATTGAGGTTATATGACAAATAAACGCTGTAATTTCCATTTCTAGTAGAGAAGTGAATACAAAGATTTTCTTTAATTTGGAAGAGTTTAATATAGTACGCGTATTGAAAACCCGGAGCAAAATGCATAAAATGCGAGAGCTTCCTCATACCAGATAATGCATTCTTTGATTCTGGAATCAAAGAATTTTAACAAACTTACACTATTCGTTCATGTGTCGCTCTTACTTATTCAGTTATTTAGAAAAATACTTTAACAATAAAAATTGTTACTAAAAAGGTTTTCACCTTCACTAAAAAATTTTATAAATTGATTGCTGACGTTGAGAGCATTATTCAAGGGGATTTATCAGCGTTATAAAACGGATTCCCAGTTTCGGGCCGCACGGTTGAATATTTTGGTCTGATATTTTGCATACCTCATCTACATAATATTCTCTTGGCCGGTTAAGAGCCGGTTTTTTGAATTTTTGTTTAGATTTTACGTTATAAACAAAAAGAAATGTGCAAAGGGAAAAAACTGCAGTGACGCTCAGTAGTAGCTGAGTGTGTATTTTCGAGGCCTGAATCTCAACCCTTCTCAAACCTGAGAGCTCGGCTACGAGGAAGACGCCCCGTCGCGCGGGTGGAGACACTCGAGCGCGTCGAATCAACCGAAACGAATTGCCCCCTCATTGTTATGAGATGCAGGCCGGTTGAAAAAACTGAAATTACGAAAACATCGCGTGATTGAATTTTAATTAGCATACATACTTTATTCATATAATTCTAAGAAATTAAAAAAAAAGATTCATGAAAATCGGTTAATATTTGCAGTAATAATAGAAATTTTGAAGTGCACACGATAGTATGCAAAGATACACCTCACAATGGGAGAAACGCATTTTTGTCGTTCGAAAGGTCTACAGCCTTCAATTTAGCCCCAATCCGCAATCAGTTTCGTTTCAATTGAAGAGCGCTAAATTTACAAGAGCACCTCAGTCCGAGATTCTTGCATTTTCATTTGTTTATGTATTATATGTTTACTCGAAATATAAGAAAATCGAGATTTTTCACAAAATCATTCTTTATTCTTGAATAGCGGTTCGCATTTAATGATATTCTTGAATAGCGGTTCGCATGTAATGATATTTTTGCTTTTCAAATCGCTCGACATTTTACCTCATTTTTGTTGTCGAAGATTTCAAACTAATCTATTTATAAATCGTGCATGGAATGCATGCAGTGCATATATACATATACATATATGTGTTACAATGCGGAATCAACAAAGTTACTGTTCACAGAAGTAAGGCTTACTACACGAAATAGTAACTCTTCTTCTCGCTGAATGTGGACGGTTACCAACTGGTGCAGTGCATCCTACTCTTTTAAAAAGTCAGGTTGACTTACCTGAACGCAAAATAGTAATTTTAACAAAATTCACCGACGAGAAGCTGGTGTTCAATTTTAAATAGTTGGAACTAATGGTTTACAGAATTCTTCTAACGATCCATTTTCTTCCGTTTCTGGCAAAATGGATGAATAAATGGTTCTTTTAAATTCATGAAAAAGTTCGTGACATTTAAGATTACAAGAATGGATAATAAGAATGATATATTGTTAATTTTCACATAGAATTAGTGACAGCAAATCTGTCTCACAAAAATTTGAAGCAATTTCAGTGCAAGAAAAAGTATTTTGCAGTCCGAGAAGCCACAGTTTTGTATATTGTATTCACTTCTTTTATTTTTTTAGGATTTGTATTTTAACAAATATAATTGAACGTATGTTCTTTTCAAGAATATCTGTAGCAATTCATATGGTAGAAGAAAATTCGAAATTGAGAAAGCACAAATTCCACAATTTAAAAAAAACAGTGTAAAATGTTTTATAGAAATTCTTAATGACAATCACTCTCACGATAATTCAAACTACTTCCAGAGAAGAAAAATCTTTTTCCAATAAAAATTACAATATTGTTAAATACCTACGAATCGTAATGTTTGAAAATTATATATTAACAACTGTTTATTGTGAATTTTACACAGAAACAGTTACTGTAAATCTCTCTAACAAACATTCCAAGCTGTTTCAGTACGAAAAAAATTATTTTCCAGGACAGAGTTTTAGATTTACTTATTTCATTTGTTCACAAGATCAACAATTGTTGTATTTCATCACACATAATCAAACATATATCACTTTTCCGAATATCGACATAATTTCAGATAGTAAAGGAAGAAACAAATTCCAAATTTGTGCAAGAAATTGTTTATAACATTTACAATTGTTGATGTTTCATAAACATTGTGACTAACAGTCACTCTCACTATAATGTAAAGCATACTCATCCGAAAACAACTTTTTTATAACAAACATTATACTATGTGGCGGTTTGTTAATGTCATTTGTTTATAACAATGACAACATTAATTAATGACAATAATCATATTATGTGCATTGTGGGAGTACTGTTGCGTCGATTTAAGATGAGTTTCATTACATGCGAACCGCTATTCAAGAATAAAGAATGATTTTGTGAAAAATCTCGATTTTCTCATACTTCGAGTAAACATATAATACATAAACAAATGAAAATGCAAGAATCTCGGACTGGGGTGCTCTTGTAAATTTAGCGCTCTTCAATGGAAAAAAAACTGATTGCGGATTGGGGCAAAATTGAAGGCTGTAGACGTTTCGAACGACAAAAATGCGTTTCTTCCATTGTGAGGTGTATCTTTGCATACTATCGTGTGCACTTCAAAATTTCTATTATTACTGCAAATATTAACCGATTTTCATGAATCTTTTTTTTTTATTTCTTAGAATTATATGAATGAAGTATGTATGCTAATTAAAATTCAATCACGCGATGTTTTCGCAATTTCAGTTTTTTGAACCGGCCTGCATCTCATAACAATGAGGGGGCTATTCGTTTCGGTTGATTCGACGCGCTCGAGTGTCTCCACCCGCGCGACGGGGCGTCTTCCTCGTAGCCGAGCTCTCAGGTTTGAGAAGGGTTGAGATTCAGGCCTCGAAAATACACACTCAGCTACTTCTGAGCGTCACTGCAGTTTTTTCCCATTGCACATTTCTTTTTGTTTATAACGTAAGATCTAAACAAAAATTCAAAAAACCGGCTCTTAACCGGCCAAGAGAATATTATGTAGATGAGGTATGCAAAATATCAGACCAAAAAAATATTCAACCGTGCGGCCGGAAACTGGGAATCCGTTTTATAACGCTGATAAATCCCCTTAAGGTGTCTGAACAGTCACATAATGTGCTAAGCCCGCGCACTTCTAGCCGCGGCGCCTTGCTTCATCGTGTATGACCCTAAGATTTATTTTTTGTCTCGTGAACCAATGGCGGTCCCAAGATAAAACTTACAGGACTAGTAGAGTACGTTTTTGGCTTTCTTTGACAAAATTTTTTTTGAAATTCAAGAACACGTATTTTCGAAAACGCAATTTTAGTTTTTTGACTTTTCAAAAAAATGTCAAAAAATTTTTTTTTCTGTTCGAACATTTTTTTTTTGAATTCAAATGCCATCAAAAACAATTCCAGACCTCAAAAAGTTAAATCGGTTAATAAGAACCAAAGATATAGAACTTTAAAGAAAACTTACCAAAAATTTCAAAGTCCCGTATCTCCGCAATTTTTTTGAATCTTTCAAAAATACTTCAGGGCATTCTTCTGTACTAATATAGGACTGAATACGCCGAGTTAGAGCCAAATCCCTTTCCAAGAGGAAAATTCTTGATCCGCTTGACGTGGACTCCACCAGTGACAGTTTAACTGTTTCATTTGCATCACAAAAAGTGTGAGACAGAAAAATAAAAAATCGGATATCCTGAGTTCATTCCAGGGAAGTCTTAAACGTCTATTCATTATTTCGGGAATGTAGTTTTTCCAATAAATGTTGTATGTAGTAGTGAAGTGGGGTTAGTAGAATAGCATTGCTTAGTAGATACGGAGATGCTACTGTTTATGGATTATGTTTTTTAAACATGAACATTTTGTACCTGGTGGCTCGAATTTGATATACCAGAAAAGTCAGAGTAAGACATTATTCAGTTTCCTGAATGTTAAAAAAATGGGTTCATGTATTCATGCACGTATTTATGTGCATGTCTGTGCTTGTTTAGCCTGGATTCATGTGATTCTAACAATGACGAGTGTAGTGTGTATACTAACGCTTATTGTCCAATTTGTCTTCTTTGCAGATTTCAGAATGTCAAATACCAGATTCGATTATACTTTGTATCATCCTAAATAATATTAATAAATATTTTCATATCGAAAACTTGCTTATTTTTCATGTATTTCGATGTTCTTATATGTATATCAAATTAGAGCCACCATTTGCCCATTTTCGAAAAACTCGTTTTTTGGAAAATCGTTATCTTGAAATGCTCGTTGATGGTATGTAAAAATCAATGGGACCATCTGAAAGGTGATTAAATAACCTTTTGAATGACCTATTTTTGGTCGAATTTCGGTTTATAGAGTCCCGGCAATCCATCGAAAAGGAGTTGGTATATCAAATTCGAGCCCTTTCCTCTAAATATTTGTGAACAAAATTATGCTTATATGATTTTTCTACTAAATTTTCAAATTTAAAAGTTAATATTTTCTCTATTTTGTAGAAATTTGAATAAAAAATGTCAACATTTTTCTCAAATTCGTGAAAAAAATGATATTGTTTCTCAAATATTTTTACTTGGAATTTCTTTTTATTATTTT
Organism: Andricus quercusramuli; assembly: GCA_932178445.1. Taxonomy (NCBI): domain Eukaryota; kingdom Metazoa; phylum Arthropoda; class Insecta; order Hymenoptera; family Cynipidae; genus Andricus; species Andricus quercusramuli. Next base: position 21,053 of record CAKNXH010061548.1, read on the forward strand.
TCAGAAACGAATTACATAATTTTGATTTAAAAAAATATTTCAAGATTTTGAAATCACATTTTTTTTTAATTCTGATACACCTTTCTTAATTTTCATTTTAGAATTATTTGGTTAGCATTGCCTTTTAGAGCACAAAAAACCTTTTTAGTAAAAAAAATTGACTTCAATTGACCGATTTGGCGTTGAGATGCATACAAACCTGAGAAAACGGGCCGGGTCTTTTTGACCCCCGTGGGGTAACAACGTGTACTAAAATACGTGGGGTAGATGCGCGTTAAATACGTATGTAGTCTACAAAGTTCAGATTGTGTAAGGGGGTACCTTTTTGTTGTCCTTTTGCTCCTGAACATATTCATGGGTGATTGGATCCGTCTGTAGATCAGGCAAAGAGTGGCTAATTCGAATCGCATTTTGCTGTGAGACATCACCTTCAGCACTTTCTTCATTATCGTGTCTTGTGACTCCCATGAGCCATCGCCATGCCGAGGAGCATTGAAAACTTACTGCTGCTAATAAAACCAGTGCCATGAATGCTACTCCAGCCCCTATCAGCAGCTGATAGGGAAAATTTTCGCTCCACTCCTCTGAAAAATAAAGAAAGTTTTTACATGTTACAACCTGTGTAACCGCGTCTCAAGATGCTTTTCAGGCTATGAATCAGTGGAACCTTGGCACCTCCAAGAGCGCCAATGATCAAGACCATTAGTTTAACGGAATACTCCGGGTATAACTGTCGCAACTCTCTTACGAGGTAAGAGAAATGTGCCTAAGAATGGCCCTTCTCCTAGGACATGTCCCTCTGAATATTTTAATATATAGAAAATATAATATAATATATGATATATATATTTAATATGAACATATAGTATCATAATAAAGTACATTCACCCAGAAAAATGTTTGTTCAAACCAAGCAAATATTTGTTTTATCCTATATCAATGATTTTTTATTCGAATAAAATTTATTTGAGTTAAACAATGTTTTGTCTGAATCAAATCGCCAACGGCGATACCATGCTGAAAACACCAGTTCTCGTAATATCACTGAAGTTGAGCAGTGTCGGGCGCGGTTAGTACTTGGATGGGTGACCGTTAGGGAATACTGCGTGCTGTTGGCCCGTCGTGGGTGTGGTGAGCCCAAACTACACTAGCAGTAAATAATACACCTAGAATCACTACCCGAATCGGGTAGTGTCACGCCTACCCCGGAAGGGAAATGGCTTAATGGTCTAAAAAAAATGGTATAAAATAAATTTTGCTTTAATCAAAAAAATATCTATTTGAATTCTATTTGAATCGATTTAATATTTGTTAAACCCTATATCAAAGAAAAATTTGTTTAATTCAAACGAACATTCTTCTGAGTATAGGTAGACTAGTGTGGCCCTTATATTGAAGTTTCGAAGCGAGGCAATGTGAAAAAGTAGGGACATGCGAGCGAGGCGAGGCGAAGCGAGGAAAGCAAGGCGATACGAGCGTGCGGTTTAGAGATAAGGAATGGATGGATGTTAGTTTTTAAGGGTTAGTTTTAAGGAAATTTTGTAAAAATGGATGTGTAAGCAAGTCAATTTTTTAAGGCCAGCAGGCTGAAAAATAAACGTTTATCTATCTATATTGAAGTTTCGAAATTTTTTGCTATCAAAATGCAAGTCATACAAATGTTCTAGATCTAGTCAAAAAGCATATTTCATTTATTATGTAGAATTTTTCATTATCAACAACAACGTATCAAATGTTAAACAATGATAGTTTTCTTGAAGAAGCTGATATCGAATTTAATCTGAAGATATTTTATTAAAACAAGGAGATTGTAATAGTACATGGTAAGTATTGCGCAATTTAAGTATTCGTTATTCGCACCTATTCTAACTGATCACTGAGTTAATTAACCGCTTTGCCTGTCAAAGTCACCAATCCACAATAGGATGGTCAAAAAATATCTTTTTTATTATTAAAGTTTTCAGTACCGGTACAAAAGCGGGATAGAACCCCTATGACTGGTCACAGAAATAAGGTTGATCAAACTTCTACCCCTTTCAAACGTCTTGTGGGGCCAAGAAGGCACTCATTTGACTAGTCACAAAAATAATTTTGGTGAAACCCCTACGCCTTGCCATCGTCTCACGGGGGCAGGAAGGCAACCGTGTGACTGGTCACGAAAATAATGTTAGTCAAACCCATAACCCTTTCTAACGTTTCGTGGGGGCGGGAAGGCATCCATTTGACTGGTCACAGAAACAATGTTGGTCCAATCCCAACCACTTTCCAACTTCTCGTGGGAGCTGGAAGGCATCCATTTGACTGGTCACAGAAATAAGATTGCTCAAACTTCTACCGCTTTCCAACGTCTCCTGGGGACGGGCAGGCACCCATCCTGTGGCTGGTCACAAAAATTAGGTTGGTCAAACCCTTACCCCTTTCTAACGTCTCGTGGGGGCGGGAAGGCGCCCATTTGTCTGGTCACAGAAATGAGGTTGGTCAATCTCTTGCCCCTTTCCAACGATTCATGGGGGGAGGCACCCACCCCTGTAACTGGTCACAAAAATTAGGTTGGTCAAACTTCTACTCCTTTTCAACGTCACGTGGGGTGGAAAGCACCCCTGCAACTGGTCACAAAATAATGTTAGTCAAACCCCAACCCCTCCCCAGCGTTTTGTGGTCTGGTCACAGAAATAATTTTTTATATTTCTCATATACAATTTTTGTAATTTGAACGAAATATCGATTATTCACCTGAATGATCCTAAGTTCAGCAGGTTGCCCTACTGCGCGTACGTTCTGCAGTGCGTTTATTGGCTACAGGAGCAGTATAGGGCAACCATGGGGCGCCGTTATGGGTGTGGCCTAATCCCCCTCTCTACCCCGCATCCCGCGTCTGGCGCCGACGAGTCACAGCAGATAAGATGGACCAGCCGAGATCTATGTATTTGGAGAGGTGGTGAGGGAACCCCGGACTGGAAAATTCTGGGTCTAGTGACGTCACACATGGAGTTCCCAAACTTGAAAATTGAAAAGGTAGAGGAGTGGAGATAGGAGATTCCCGACTGGCGAGTTCAGGGCCTTGTGGCGTAATAATGCTGAGGTTTCCCCGGAGGAGAAGATACTCAAACGATTTTTAATATTTTCAACTAGACAATTAATGTTTTAAATTGAATAATTTTAAGAAACAAAATTTAATGTTCATTTAATAGTGAAATAAGTTTATACAAATAATCATCTAGTATAGAGGAAGGGTGAATATTAAGAGTAACAGTTTTTTGGTAAAACCTATGAAAATAGATTTATTCAATTTTTGTCAAAAAAAACCTTACATCGGAATAGATTATTTTATAACTCATTACATTTTCGTAGTCTGTCATACGGATAATTTTCAACTCAAGATTTCAAACCCCTTCTTACACACAAACACACACACACACACACACACACACACACACACACACACACACACA
>CAKNXH010061548.1:24514-47975 GCA_932178445.1 Andricus quercusramuli
CACACACACACACACACACACACACACACACACACACACACACACACCCACACACACATATACACATACAAACACGTGCATGGTTAATCATACATTATAAACTAAGAATATGCATACATAAAACGTAGAGATTATTTCACAACTCATTACATATTTGTTGTATGGGATGCCGATCATTTTCAACTTAAAATTTCCAACTCCTTCTTCCACACAAACACACGTACACACTCATGCATACAAACACCTAGATGGCTAATCATACATTATAAACTAAGATGAGTATAAAACAGAGAGAGAGAGAGAGATAGCGACGAAAAGAGAAACGATGCGAGTAGACGAATGAGTCGTAAAAATATACATATAAAACACGTATACCTTACTTATAAAAGACATAATGTAGCGAGTTGTGACGAACAAGAATAAACGCAAGTGGTCCGAGCTGGGACAAGAAGACGGAAGAAAGGAGAAAAGTAGAAAAAGCCCTAGTAGGCAAGAAAACGGCACCCCCTGAAGTAATGCGAAAGCGGTTCCCAGGTTGCGGATAGGGAAACGCCTCCCAGATATGGGTGGTACCGGGGAAATCAAATACCCGGGGTGGACAAAAACCAGCTAGGGGAAGGAACCCCGAATTCAAACCAATCATGAGAGAGTATGTGAAAAACGACATACCCCAAGGGAGTAGAAATCTCCCCACTGATTCCGATCAGGTGAAAGCCCCGGTGGTCAGTGTCGGTCCCGTGGATTTTGGGGGGGACCAAACATACTTGGAGAGGAGTGTTTGTGAGGAGTTAGGTGGTCCTTTGGACGTGACGGAGGAGGTGGAAGTGTCGATGAACGAGGTGGACATCGCAGAAATGGATGCCAAACTCTCAGAGACGTATGCTCTCTTTGAAGAGTTACGAGGCACCATAAAAGAAATGGTGGACTTTAGCAGCACAAAGAAGAATATGTGGCTGCCAATTAGGGATGGGCTGGAACGAGCGGAGCGGCTCATGAACGAACTGCGCGATCACTCTATGATACTGCGCGATCACTCTATGATAACCGAAGGACTTCAAGGGATTTCATCGAGAACGTTGGACGAACTGCCCGAACGAGAGCCATGATCCTAAATGAGAAGGCAAAGAAGAAGACAGACGAAAGCTGGACTCAGACTGAGGAAGCCGTGGCAGCTCTCACTCCCCGCGATAGGAAGCGAGAGAGGGAGTCCACCCTGAGTCCAGTAGAGATGAGTCCTTCCAAGCCGAGAAGCAAGAAGCCGAGGACATGTAACGCTCCAGCGCCAACGACCTCGACACCGAAAAAGGTGGAAAAAAAAAGAGAGAATGCGCCAAAACGGAAGAAGAGGCAGATGTGAGCTAGAACTGAGGCGGTCCTTATCAAACCGACCGAGGGACTTAGCTACGCGATGGTCCTCAAAGACCTTAAGAAGAAGGTGAAACCTGACGCCCTTGGCGTAAAAATCAAGGGGGTCAGGCAAACGAGACACGGCGAGGTTCTAGTAGAACTGGGACCTACATCAAAAGGCAGAGCTGAGCTGTCGGCTGCCATCAAGGAGGCGGTTGGGGACGGGGGTAGCGTACGTGAGCTTATCCCACGCACCGAGGTCGAGATTCTGGACCTCAATATGACGACAGATGCAGAAGAAGTAGACGAAGACGTTCGGAAACATTTCGGCAAACCGGTTGGAGTCATCAGGGTCAGCCTCACGAAAAGAACCTTCAGAGGTAATCTGAAGGCTTTCGTGGAGCTGGCAGAAGATTTGGCTGTAAGTTTAGTGCACATTGGACACCTCAAGGTGGGGTGGGTATCCTGCCGTATGCACAAGAAGGCGGAGGCAATAAGGTGCTACCATTGCCTAGGCTTCGGCCACATGGCAGCGAACTGCGAGGGTCCAGGTAGGACCAAATCATGCTGGCGGTGCGGCAAAGAGGGGCATAAAGCTGCGGTATGCGAAAGCACACCGCAGTGCTACCTCTGCGCCGCAAAGGAAGATAAGCCCCGGACAGACCATCGTCCGGGGACAAGGAGTTGCTTGGCATTCAGGCAGGCAGCCTCACTGAGGAAGCCTCTTGAACGTGCAAGCTAACATCGTAGCTGGGCAGGTCCAACAAGAAGCCCAGTTCACCAGAAGTAAGCCAAGCTGGCAAAAAAAGAATGAAGGCCGAGGCACGGCCAAAAAAAACGGCACCCCCTGAAGTAATGCGAAAGCGGTTCCGGGGGGATTCCTGCCAAGGAGAAAGGGTGGTGGTTTTTAGTCGGTAGTTGGTAGCACCACTATAATGGTCAAATTAAGATATTTGTATATTCACATATATTCAGATCATTGTAGTGATGATATCAATATCCCGACACTACCGAGAAGTGCGGACCCTTCTCGGTGTGTGTTAGCACATTTTCCACATTGCCTTGTAAAAAAAAAATCATCATCATCATCATCATAAGTTCCTTCTTCTTCTACTTCCTTCCTTGTTTTATTCACATTTAAAAAAAGAGCTACACGATTTTCCATTGAGTTTGATGAATTGTATCTTACATGTAGAAATGTTCTCGGAAATTGAATTTCTGCAAGCCCTACCACCCAACGGCCGCGCAGACGAATCTCGTGAGATAGTTGAATTGTAAAACGGGTCATAGTAGTATTTGGAAAATACTTCATACTACTATTAGTTTGTTATATTATATTAAATTGATCCTCATTCATCTTAAAACTTTGAGATCTGATGCTGGAATTCAAGAGTTAAATTTATCCGGGTAACTTGCCCACTTAACAAAATATCGTTGCTTAGATCCTTTTCCTTTCGTTTGAATTACTCGTTCAATTATAAACTCCTGGTTGTTATCGTATTTATCTTCTTTTTCACTTCTGACAATTCGCGCTCGTAAAAAAAGTCCATCAGTAGCTTCACCTGTAAGATCTTGCAATTCGTAAACAAAAGTCGACTATTTTCGTGAGCTAATTACCCGTTTTATTTCAAAAAGCTCTTCAGTCCAGCCAGCTTCATAACCTTTCTCAAAGGCAATTCAATCTCTCTACTGATGAACACAAGATCGCCGGACTTATATCTAGGTTTTTTACATTTCAATAACTTTCTGCCGTATCTTCTTTGTATATTTGAAAGTGCCATCGCGGCATTATCTAGAGTTACTGCTGATGGTGCCATGACAATACTCGAATGTCGTGCATTATTGTAAGCCTGGACAATGTTTTGTAAAACATCAATATACCGATGAGTGTTTTTATGTGTGAAATAACGCCACATACGTTCCTTGAGAGTGTGATTAATTTGCTCGACTATTGCTGCTTTAACATTAGGATTGCTTACAGTACGAAATATGATGTTGCATGCTGATAAAAACTTTTGGAAAATTTGTCCAAGAAACTCTTTCCCCTTGTCAGTTTGTGAAAACATTGGAAATCGTTTTTCCTTTCCTTTAAGAATACGTTCAAAAGCAATTTTTACTTCCAACATGGTTTTATCATGAAGTGGCTCGACCCATGCGTATTTACTCACATCGTCAATCACTATGAGTAAGTATGAGAAATGATCATTGTTAGTTTTTCAACTTTTCAAATCAACCGAGTCACATTCCCAAGGCTGATCTATGTTACTTAAATTGTAATGTCTTCGCTTCAACTTGTGACGTACAGGGACATACATGTTATAAGCAGTTCAACTTTTCAAACAGTCAATTACATTTGCTCGTGAAGTTTTCTCACGTACAGCATTAGATAATTTATCAATACCACCATAAGACGCGGGGTGAGAGGGGACATAATAAGTATAGTGTAATAAGCTCATTGTTTTTAAAAAGTTATTTTAAACCACTTTTTTGTTTGTTATTCCCACTTCCAGTTATACCTTCCTTTTTTCGTGAAAGGCGATTTTTGCTTCTGCTACGCTTAACCCCGCTCTTATCTTCTCTATCGCTGTTGGTACTACTATCCTTGTCGTCCGTTACCCAGAAATCTTCAAAACCTCCATATTTTCTACCTACTACTTTGGCTGCTGTTTTACCTGGAAAAGTTTTTGGTTTTCGTGAAGCTGAGATGTCATCAGAAGGGGAAGAGGGGAGACGAGGTGAAACCGGTGTAGTAGATAAGACATTACGTTTCCAATATTCCTTGTTCTCTACGATTTCACGTAGTAAACCAAGTGGCTAAAGGACCACAGCAAACTGATGTCTACCAACTGGGTTTACGGTTTTTATCAATTTTATTGCAGCGTTTATCAACTCTGAGATATTTGAATCTTTGACACACTCTTCAGAGTAAAACTTCTGGGAATAATTGAAAGTATCCTATTATTATTTGAAGATTGATTACCATTACTATCATCTTCATCGTTCTTTTTCGTACTACTTGTATCTTGCCTTTTATTTTTCATATTTCTAGCCTCATCTACAAAAAAATAGAAATTTCTGTATAACCTGTTGATACATTTTCCATTTTTCATGCTCGTCTTTAAAAAAGGGTGAATAAAGTATTTGACTCATTTTGGCATCAAGACGTTTCATAATATTCCCTGGAGTTTGACTGGTTGTGTTGGGATTTGTGAGTGAAGCTTTGTAAACATCGCCTGAGAATGGTGAGGAAGCAGGAAGTGATGACGGTGATAAGACAGAGGTCTGTTGGTCCAAAACCTGCTGCTGATATTTTTCGAACTGTTCGCTAGGAATTAAAACTATTTTCCTTGCGTCTTCCATAATTATAAAAATAACTAACTTTTAAAAATGTTTGAAAGAAGATCACCAATTATCGGTGCAAGTAGTGAAGGGATAAATCCACCTTTTTGTAGCATAAAACGTTTTTTGTGCTTTCAACTAGCGCGAGACACGGCTAATTTCCTCAAAGTTTTTCTGTGTTTTTTTAACTTTTGTTTTTCATGGTTTCTAGTGGTAAATTTCCAGCTAGTACATCAAGAGCACACTCGCATATGCATTTAACAAGGTTTGTGTCAGCGGTACGCAGAATCGCACCGCGTTGATTAGAATTCAAGTGACAGAGTGCATGTAATGCTATGGTGTGTTTTTCACCGATATGTTTACCTGTGTCCACTGCCATCACAAACGTACAACTGGTATTTTCACAGTGTCACTACTACTCTTTATACCTTTCTGAGGGATGTAAACATAGGAAAAATAGTGTAAAAGAACATGAGAGTAAAGTTAGGCTAAAACATTTCACACAATCAGCAGTAGCTGAGCATCATATCGAAACAGGACATAGTATCTTATTTGACAAAACAACCGTCATCGCTAAAACGTCTAATAAATTCCCAAGAAAACATAGAGAAGCAATCGAAATCTTGAAACACCCTAATAACATCAATAGAGACAATGGATATAATACCAATCCGATTTGGCTTTCCGTCCTCCCGGGTTTTTTAAAAAAGACTTAATTGGCCAATCAAGTTCAAGCAGTCCCCACCATGGGGCACTCTGGCCAATCACAGGCATCGTAGAGAATACATATATAAGAACAACATAACCTGAAACCTCAGTTTCAGGTCAGCCCTGAAGATGTGAACTGCAATGTTCACGAAACGTCGGCAACATTCATAGTTTCGCACACGATTGAAACCCGAAAAATCTTTCAATTTTAAATTCTAAATTTAAATTTATTATAGGAAAAATCATCAGTCGGAAAAATCTTCATCTTGTAAAAAACGTGGGTTTTCTGGATATATCTGTCGTGCAAGGTGTTGAAATTGTGCTCGATCTCGAGGATATTTAAAAGCGACGATATAATTAGCATCATGGGAGATATCTCTCTGACAATGCCCTTGACGAAATGAATTTCGTGATATAAAAATTGCATTAAGGTTTTTATGATGACTACCTTTTGTAAATAAGTCAACGATAGGATTATTGGATGATTAATGCATTAGATCATCGATAATGACTAGTTTAGCTTGATTGTCGCTCGAATAATCAGATGCCTGGGGCAAACCCTCGTGAAATTCAAACAACTTTCCGTATTCTGTATACGCTGATTTCCATTCTGAATAGTAGAATATAATACGTTCAAAATTAACATCACACATTTTCTTGACATGAAGAAGAAAATTTTTTTACAAAAAATGTTTTTCCACACCCTGTTGGCCCGCAAATCATGGAGGTAAATGGATGTTTCCATCGTGTGTCCATTATGTATAATAATGAATATTCATTTCGTCGACCTGTTTTATAGCTTTTTATTATTCATATCTGGAAAAAAGAGTTAAAAATGAGACACTTCAAAATTTTAGTCTCGTATAAAACCTAGACTTTAAAAAGCAAACCCCACGTGCGGAACGTATTAGGTTTTCATTTTCCGCAACATGTACGCGCGCGCCAGGCATATAAGCTTACCGAGCCTGGACCGGCGCAGGTATAAGCTGATGAAAGCACCGGTGCCGCGGCCGGTGTTGGCCTCCAATAATAGCTGATCTGGAGGCAACCTCCGCGTTGGATGCTATGAGAAAACGAAAAATCTTGCCAGCCTTCGTATTTGAACAGTGTTTATAGATACTGCACCTGCTTATCTTACTTGTGAGAACAGCAAGAAAGGAAGCCAGAAAATGGAATTTGTTTAAATAATTTTCTTTCGAAATTTTTTGAATGAAAATTCATCATTATTTCTTCAGTGGAATGTTTATCAACATTTGTTAATTAATTTGCAAAGTTTCAACCAAATTCCATTCGTTTGAATAATTTTTCTTAAACAATTTTTTTCAAGGAATAAGGATTTTTTGTCTAAAAATTCGTCGAACTGGCAGTTTATTATCTCTAATAACATAAATTTATTGAAAAATACGTATTCGAAAAATATTTCTCCTAAGAGACATCATCGACACTTTCGAGTATACCTGTGGGCTTATCATTAGCAGAAATCCTTTCACCTGTGTATAATTTTATACCTGTCCTCCCCGTTTACGCCCGGAACTTTCCATTTGAAATATAAATTTTTCTTCTTCTCTCCCTTAGTACCTTCAGTTATTTGTCAGCAAGTGCAGTGTTAACTTCATTCAACTATTGAACATGGCAGAATTGCGGAAAAAAAGTGTTTTTAGTTGATTTTGAAGAACAGCAAATTATTGGAAATAAACTACCAAGCAATTTGCAAGCCTTAATTTGTGTAAATATTCAAAAATTGATTAATCAATGTTCTTTAATGTTTCACTAGACCAACAATTAAGATATTCATTAAGAAAAAAATTTGAAAAACGAATTGACAACACAAATTCCAATTGTTCAAATAATTGAAAATTAATAAATTATTGTTAATGAATATTCCACTAGACCATTAATAACAATTTTTATGAAAAAAAGCGAATTGTCGAAAAAAATTATTTAAGCAAATTCTATTTGTTTAAATGATTGAAAATTAATGAATTATCGTTAACAGATATTCCAGTAGACCAATAGTAATAATTTTCAGGAAAAAAAGGAATTTTCGAAAAAAAATCGTTTAAACAAATTCTATTTGTTTAAATAATTGGAAATTAATTAAGCAATGTTGACAAATATTCCACCAGATCAATATAAATAATTTCAGGTAAAGAAGACGAGAATACAGTGCCCAAAAGGTCGTTTCTATGGATAAATGATATTTTTGGTTTTAAGGGTAGTTTCCAGGGACTCGTAGGGGTGTGCTAGGGGTGTTAAACTCATATGTCCAATACATGAAATTCTTCGTTCGATAATTCTTTACAACGTCTCATACTTTCCCGTCAAATTTTTTCAAACCCTAAAAAATTATATCAAAAACTGAAAAAAGTGATTTTTCCCCATGCATTTTACATGGGAAACTTCAAGTCATAACCGGCAGCAGTTAAAATCAAAAAAACGAAAAAACAAAAATTAGGAATTTTCTTTTTTCGGATTTGGAACAAAATGGGGGGGATCGTTGGCCACTAGCATGAAAACAAAATTTGCCATGCATTTTTGGACCACCTTAGTAAACAATACTTGGTTTATGTTTAATTATATTTAAAATAAACAATAGTCCCATTTAAGTTCTCTCCCTTTTAAAGTTTCAATTTACATAATTTTATAAAATATTATTTTTCTAGAACGTGATACAACTGACGTGTCAAGGGCTCTGGATCGAGAAACAGTTGCTAGTATGCTCCGTATCGGCACAACAAATCGCCCACAGAGGGTGGTGGAGGAGGACGAGGATGACACGGTGGAGGAGCATTCATCCCCGGTGGCAGCGAGTGGTGGGGAGCAGGTGGAGGAGGATGTGGATGTCTAGGATGTCCTGGATGCATTAGATGCCTTAGCTGCGGAGGATGTTCAAACAGGTCAGGGTAGAAATATTAACGTAGAAACATCCCCGTATGGTAGCAAATTGATAATTTCAGAAGATTTTAGAGGAGAGTGAGTGTCCTGTCGAGTGGCTCGAAAATGTTTTCCAATACCTGTACGTGTACTTGGTGAAAACCTATCCGCCGACTGATAAAATTGGAATCGAATTTTATGCGGATGGTTTGACTCAGGGCGTGGCAGATTACGCTCTCCGTTATGTTAGAGGTTTGAAGGTATATGGAATATTGTCTTTTGTATTACACAAAGCGCGAGAGAATTCACGTTAGATGATACTTTTCGAATTGTGGTTGATCAAGTGGAAATGCCGGTCGGGGCAGGTCATGCCGATTTAACACATGATAATAGCGGCAAAAAATCAATATTTACGATCGGTGAGTCGGACAATTTGTGTCTTCCGTGAGCCATAGTTGTTGAGCCGGTGTATGCGGCCGAAGAGCTTGTGCGAAAAGCCGTAGTCACAATTCCGCCGGAAGTTTGTAGAATAGAGGAGATTACCCTTCTCCAGCGCTATCTCGCGCGGTACCACATTGTTCTTGTGATTTTTGAAATAGAAACTTTTGCCAAAGATAGTGAACCACCCTTTTTCAATGTTTAAAATATGGTTAATGAGGTCGGCGGGTGGTCCAAACCATTGTTCATATTTTATACTATAGAGAGAGGGGTCATTACGATGTCATTTTAAATGTGACAGGAGCATGTTGAAATCGGTGATTCTGCCTCGAGTGTAATAAAGGCTACCAATATAATAGTGAACACAAATGTGGAAACAAGTATCTCGCATGTTACAAGACACCAATCTGTATATTAAATAATAATAATAACATGCAAGACCATGTAAGCCCATACAAAAAATGTGTGAACTGTTTGCGGAAATTTTATAACCAAGCCTGCTTCAATCATCATCTAGGGCCAGATACATTTTCTAAATTTAAAAGTGTATACAGTGTTGAACAAATTTGCCCGTGTTGTTTCAAATTGACAAATATTGTAAAATTCAAAGACCACAAGTGCGGTTTTTCATTTTGCAATAGTTGTGAAGTGATCCGCGAGTTTAATCATAGATGCTACGTACGACCTATTAAATCAAGAACAAATGCCGACGACCGCGTGATTTCCCTATGTACAACCTCGAGACACAACAAAATAAAACACTTGAAGGTGACGAGACTAAAAATGTCCACATACCAAATTTATGTGTAGTACATCAAGTGTGTACCTTCTGTCTCGGGGAGGAAGACATAAAAAATCCTGTGAGCACTGCGGTATTCGTGAATGCTTGTTTAAAGGGGAACAATGTATTGCTGATTTTCTAAACATTGCCCTCAGACCTATAAAAAAGTTTAAGAAAATCATCTGCATTGCACATAGCGCCAAAAGTTTTAACTCTCAATTTTTTCTTAAACATCTGGTTGAGAATAATGGCTGTCCATGGAAAGAACCTAGTGTTATATTAAATGGCTCGAAAATTCTTTGCATGGATGTTAAAAAAACGCGTTTTATCCATAGCCTGAATTATACACAGATGGCGTTGAGAGCTCTAAATTTGTTTGGTCTCACAGGTGTGGGGGGGGGGGGGAGGTGTATTCCCCCATTTATTCAATATTCCAGAAAATAAAAACTATGTTGGTCCATTACCTGATTTAAAATATTATTCACCAGATACTGTGTCCGTATCTGCAAGGGATAATTTTTAAAGTGATATGAGGAAAAAAATGCCGAATCGCTACAATACCACGTGGTGGTTGTAGGTGGTGTGATGCGCAATCAAAAGTCGCTGTAGAATGGGTAATTAGTAAAGAGCACAAACGTGGTTTAACCATCGCTCATGCTGGAAGAGGCCGTGAAAATCGTTTAAAAGAGGGGAATGTAGTGAATGGGTTTTATGAATTGAATGGGGTGGGTCATTTTTTACAATTTCAAGGTTGTTTTTGGCATGGGTGTGTACGTTGCTATCCCGATAAACGTGACACAAAACTAAACGGTTCTGATAAGACTCTAAAAGCCCGCTACGAAAGAACGCTCGCGCAAAGTGATAAAATGAGGCGAAATGGTTACCTGGTCACAGAGATGTGGGAGTGTGATTTTAATGAATTGAAAAAAACGGATGCAGTATTACAAAATATTATTAAAAATCACCCCCTTGTTGTTAACAAACCCTTACATCAGCGAGACGCGTTTTTTTTGGGGAGGGGGGGGGCGAACTGGGAACACCCGGTGTGACTATAAAATAAAAGAGGGTGTGAAAATGCGGTATGTTGACGTTCGTTCTTTATACCCAACAATTTTAAAATCAGGAAAGTTTCCTGTTGGTCATCCAGATGTATATGTTGGAGATGATTGTAAAATATTAACAGGACTCAACATCACGCATATAAACAATGTCGAAGGTTTAATTGAATGCCGTATATTACCACCAAAATCTCTCTATCACCCTCTTTTATCAACAAGATTTCATAATAAACTCATATTCGCTCTCTGTCGCCAATGTTATGAAAACCTTGAAAAAGGTGATTGTCCACACGCTGAAGTAACATCGTGTGAGTTTTAGGGAACATGTCTTTCTGACGAACACATTCTACAAAACGAAGCAAGAATCTGAGGGGTGGCCTCGCGAATGTGTTGACGAAGTTTCGAAAGAAGCATATAAAGAGGAGATAAAAACAAAAGAAGGCATTGAACTAGACTCGAGCAAAGTAAAAAAAATCCGGGGCTGCGTTCGGTTGCCAAGCTGTGTCTGAATACGTTTTGGGGTAAATTTGGGCAGCGTGAAAATTTACCCCAAACCCATATTGTGAAGACACGAGATGAATTACACAAGCCCTGTATATAGCGTACCAGTTTAAGAAAAATACTCATACACCTTCGCATATATCAAACGTTGCCATTGCGGCATAAACAACAGCCCAAGCACGATTAATATTGTATGAGTATCTTTCTAAACTGGGTAACCGCGCTCTGTATTACGATAAAGATTCAGTCATCTTCATCGATCGTAATAATACAGAAGATTATATTCCACCGGTTGGTGAATTTTTAGGCGACTTCCCGGATGAACTTGGTAGTATTCGAGAAGAAGGTTGGTAGTTTCATTCGAGAATTTGTTTCTGCGGTGGGGGGCAAGTTTAACGCCTACATAGTATCTTGACCTGACAGCAGTGAGCATCAGGTGTGCAAGGTTAAGGGCATCACACTACATTATAAAAATGCACGCCTTGTAAACTTTGAGTCCATCCGTAAACTCGTCCTAGAAAATGCCGAACTGATAAGTTTAAATTATCAAGCCATTCATGGAACACCGCTTCACGATATCATCACAAAATCCGAGAGTAACCTCTGCAAAGTTGTCAATTTGAAACGGAGGCAAGTTGATAACCACGACTCTCTACCATACGGTTTTAAAAGAGTAAGATCAAACTAAATACTCTTACCATGCGGGGGTTTTCTGGATTATATCTACTCTGATCTACCTTCTATTTAAAAAAAGGACATGGGCACACGTCTAAATGTAAGAATTTTACAGTTTATAATTTTTACAAATTAATTATATAATTTCTCTTGTTACAGATAATGAATCCAGCATCCATTCATCTGGGGATGAGGATCCCGAAATGAGCACCTCTGACTCATCCTTTTCATGTGCTCAACCTTCGCAACCGCTCGTCTACCGTTTAAGAAGGTTGGGTTGAGGTACAACTTAACTCCCGCACATTTCCGTTCGATAGCTTCTAGCTCCCCGCTGGAAATGATCGAAAATGACTGTGATGGAGTTGATGATCCCTACGATGAGGGTGATTGTGAGACTGATGAGGATTAGGATTAGTCTGTGATGTTAAAAATAATTCCCTTTAGCCTGTGTAATTTGTATGTGTACGTGTATGTATTTGTGCTGCGTGTTTTTCTCTGGTGTATATGTGTGTGTGTGTAAATTTATATATTTAGCATGAAAATATCCAATTTTTCGTTCTTTCACTATGAAAATAAAAAAGACTGATTACATATTATTTTTTTAATACTGAAATAAAAATATATTTATACGTTTTTAACAAAAACTGTTGCTCTTATTATTTACTCTTCCTATATTTTAGATGATCATTTTCATAAACTGATTTCACTGATAAATGAAAATTAAATGTTGTTTCTCAAAAAAATGCAATTCAAAACATTAACTGTTCAGATAAAAATATTAAAAATCGCTTGAGTATCTTTTTCTCTGGGGAAACCCCAAAATTATTACGTCACAAGGCTCTGAACTCGCCAGTCGGGAATCTCCTATCTCCACTCCTCTACCTTTCCCATTTTCAAGTTTGGGAACTACATGTGTGACGTCGCTAGACCCAGAATTTTCCAGTCTGGGGTTCCCTCTCCTAGCCCAATCATTTTAGACTTTTGTCACGAGAAAAAACGCGGGCAGCGATTTTTCGACGCAGTTAAGTTTCCCCCGCGAAGCAGATGAAGAAATCACAAAATTGTCCAAGAAATAATTATGGACGATTCCGTCCATATGGACGATTATGGTCCGCCATCTTGGATTTTGTGTTTTCGTCGATTTCCACGCTTATCTTGCATTTTGATTCTCTACAATTTTTATCTGAACGATATTGTTGTAAAAAAATTATTTGTCACCGAAGGGAATAGACAACTACTACGTCCGCGTCATTATTCCTGGGTAGAGCTAAAAGTAGTGTCAACAATTTCATTTTTCGCAATTGCAGCGCCATCTGTCGCGAATCGAAACAAATTTTCCGAATAAAACTTACGTATTCCGTAAAGGAAAATCTGAAACTGTGATAAAAAATTGGGGTTGCCATTTGAAATTACAAAGTTACCCCCACCCCTGCCTCCTGTGGGGGTGAGGGTGGGGTACATTTTAACAAATCTTTCTTCCCCCTCAAAAATAAAAAGTTTTTATTCCAGACATTTTTTCCGTAGGATGCGTATTTTTTGAGATATTTCGTTGTCTCAAGTTGAAAAAACACCCTGTATGTGTTACCGGCAAAGCTCGATGTGGCGGCAAACCTAAGTGTAGCTAGGCAATGCGCGTATTGCGGATGCGTTTCAGGCAAAGTCCGAAATATTCTGTGATGTCGCGCTTTGCCTGGAATGAATGCTAGCAAACCTAAATGTGTCAAATGTGCTTTAGGCAAAGTTGGAAGCAACTTCACCTTGCTTTATTTTAGGATAAAGAAAGCTGTTATCCTTGGGTCGCTTCGTGTCCTCAAGACACACAAGGGTTTTGTCGGCCTGTCGTTGTGACCAACCATCTCACGGTTGTGAAACGTGGCCATAAGCGTGATTTAACGTGGTTCTACTGGGAGCCAGTGTAATTTTTTCTAGATTTAGATGGCAGTTGCTCTCTGAGGGACCCTGCGGTGGTTGTTTAACCCTTTTTTTAAAATTATATATATATATATATATATATATATATATATATACTCTTGTGGCATAAGGATGTTTTTTGACGTGAATGGAATTTCCTTTTAAATTTAAGGATGAGAGGATTTTCATTTGTCTTAGCAGGAATTCTTTTGTAGCAAAAAATTTTCTTATGCGGCTAACTTCACCTAATCTTGCAGCCAAATAATTCTGTTTGTGTAAAACCTACATTCACGTTGTTCAAAACAAAACAGGCAAGAGAACGATTCTTTTGTTTCAAGACAACGTTTCCTCTAAGTGTATATGGTTATGTTTTAAAAAGTAACTGCGTCCGAAGTAGTAGCTCAAGAAAAACGTATTCACCATGGAACAGTGCTTTATATGTGAAAAATCATTGAATATTGGTTCGATTTCCACTGTCAAGAAAAAAGGCATAAGAAAACTGTTATCAGCGAGTATCGAACGAGGAGAGAAAGACCACGAAGAACGGCTCAGAGCATTAGATTCAGTGACAATTCATACAGCTTGCTGGCGTAATTACGCGAGAGAGCAATGTATCGCCGCCGCCCTGCGTCGCCGGAGCAAAGAAGCATCGATTTCGCCTTCAACCCCGACAGCATCACAACAATCCGTAACACCGATTTTTGATTTTGCTAAATTATGTTTCTTCTGCGCAGAAGCAGCTGACGAAAATTTCATTGCAAATCAATCAAAAATAACTCCAAACACCCGGAAAAATGTGACAATGGTAAAATCGAACACTATACGAGACACAGTTTTTAAGCATTTGTTCTGCAAAGACGACGCTTTCGCGCGTGGAGTAATTGGACGTATAAGTACAAAAAAGGACGACCGGCATCCGATGAAGTTGATAAAGCAATGAACGATATTTTTGACTATATTGAAGATAATTCTGACGAGTGCCACTTTAAATTGTCACACCTGATGAAACAAATTAAAGGTGATTATAAGCCCTTTGTTACTGCCGTTAAACAACGCTTGTTTTCAAAATATGAGAACGGTGTCATCCTCTTTGAAACGAAAGGTATCGCTCCCATTGTTTGCTTAAAGAATGTTACTGGACATAAATTACTTGCAAATGCGTGGTACGAATCTAGAGCATCTGACCCGAGGGAAGAAAGATTGAGACTTGTACGCGAGGCTGCCGCTATTATTGTCGAAGACATTCGTGCAGAAAAGTACGAGATGACTTCATATCCTCCCCCGGACAATTTTTTACAGGATGTTAAATGTCAGGTCCCAGAATCCTTTCGAGATTTTTTGTCAGAGGTGATCGTCTCATCGAAGAAAGGTTCGTCAGAAAAATATCAGAGGCAGTGCTTAAGCATCGCACATGCGATTATTTCGGCAGTTCGTCCTCGATCTTTCACGTCGCCAGTTCTCTTAGGAAACGGTGCTTTCGTTTACAAAAAGTTTGGTTCCAAAATTTTGATTGACATCTTGCATAACCTTGGTTTTTCTGAATCATATAAAGCAATTTTTACTTTTGAAACTTCATCCATTTCCCACAAAGAGCCAAAAGTGTCAGAAGCAGGTTTCATGCAATTTGTGTTCGACAACGCAGACTTCAATCTTAGGAGTTTAGATGGGCATGGGACCTTTCACGCTATGGGGGGTATACAGTGTATTACTCCCTCTGATTCGATAGATCCCGACACACGTTTGCCACGTATAACCGAAAATAAATCAACAGTTATATCCTCTAAATTAGCTGATTTCAAATTGAAGAATTACACTAAAGCGAAGAACGAGGGACTGGTGACAATAAAAGCTAGCGATCTTGAGACACTGCGCCATGTCTCCTCAGAGATTCACGTTACACGTCCGGAGTTTATGTGGCTTTACGGGAAGTGGATGTGTGACTTCCCAATTCCAGGCTGGAGTGGTTTCATGGAAAATGCAAATGCAGATCGTCAATTATCCGCATCTACAGTACGACATCTTCCTTTTTTGAACGCACCTCCGACGAATTACGACACCGTTTTCACCTCGCTTCTAACTTCTGCCGAAAAAACTGCATCTCACAATCAAGCTCATTGTTTCTCGACTTTTGATCAACAATTTCATTGGATAGCTCGTGACATCGTAGGGGCTGTTGATTCAACTCCGGAGATGCAATCGCTAAAAAACGTTACGGTAAGACTAGGTGGTTTCGACCTGGTGAAAAATTTCTTGTGCGCAATAGGTAAAATAATGTCAGGCAGTAGATTGGAGGAAATTTTCGCGTTGATATATTCCGGAAATAGCGTGCCAAAAATCATGGACGGTACTGCATACTCGAGAGCAATAGAGCTCATTGTTTGGTCAGAACAGCGCTGGGTCGGTTAATTCTCGATCTAACGGAATTTGAAGATAGCGAGCGCGATGAAATTGAATCGATTTTACAAGATATCGATTCCGCGGTTGTTGTTTCAAGCGAAGACAATTTGTTGGTAACAAGTGCGATCGAAAAGTTCCACTTCACAATGAAGGAGATCGAAGGAAAAGGTCCAACTGCTCAACTGTGGATTCAGTATTTCAATTTGACGACACTTCTGACAACTTACATTGGAGCTGAACGTAGCGGAGATTGGTTTCTTCACTTAGATACCGTAAGACGTATGCTTTCGATTTTTCATGCTACAGGTCATTTTAATTACGCGAAAAGTATTCATTTGTACATCGAAGACATGGAACGTTTACCAGAAGTAATGGCTCCGCACGAATTTGAAAAGTTTATTGGGCACTCTTTTTTCACAGTCAGGCGAACCAAAAAATTGTTTTCCGGAGTTTGGACCGATCTTCTGATTGATCAAACATTGATGAGGCTGATGAAAGTTAGGGATGGACTCATTGGACGCGGTTCCACCGAAAGTACCACAACGGCTTTTAGAATAGGAATGATAGCGATGCAGAACGTTTGCCACCAAGTGGAGCAGTTTTGTGGTATTACTTTTGCCACCTCTGATGAGCATGTTGATGCACGAACAACTCGCGTAGCACGTGATACCTCCGAAGTTGAAAAACTTTATTCCTGGTTCGCTAAAAACGATCCTTTTTGCGAGAACGACGCTTTAATTGCTTTAAGCTCGAGAATCGTCGGCACCTCAGACAATAATTGTCATGAAGCTTTTCAAGTTGGGTTGAAAATGTTGTCTAACGTTGTAGGCTCGACATTTGACTCACTTCCTCTCAAACGAGAAGCCACTATTTGTTCGCTTTCTGATATGAACAGTAGTTTAATTATCGCAAATAAACGCATCACGATTGACCCATTGCTTCTCTTCCAACGAATGTGCATTAGCTTGGTGAACAACGATTCATTAGAAGAACAACTATCCTTCGAGCTGACGTCATTTCCACTCTCGTTATTCACCGAAGAAGGAATGCGAAAAGCGACAAAGTCATCGTTGTACGAATCATTTTCGACAGTGGAACCTCCCTCAATCTCCATTTCTGATCATCTCTACGTCATAGACGGAGGCTTCCTTTTACACAAAGTCGTTTGGAGAGGATGCGATATCGTAAATGAAATTTTTCACAGGATTCATAAATATATAACCAGTCATTTTGGAGGTCACATTCATATAATGTTTGACTCGTTTCATTGAGCTTTTCGTCGATTTCCTCGGGCGAAGCAACATAACAGCACATCAAGCCCCTGAAGACGCCGACAACATGATTATTGATACGGCCATTGAAAATTCACGAAAATATCGAACCATTTTCATTGTTGGAGAGGACGTCGATCTGCTGGTTTTATTAACAGAATCAGGAAAAATGTTCAACAACGTTTTTCGTCAAAAACCCGCAAAAGGGGAAAAAAGGAAGAATTCTATTCCAGTCACTGTCTCAAATACGGAAAACAGGTCTCGGATAATATTTTACTACTACATGCCTGTAATGGCTGCGATACAACTTCCGCCCTGTTCAATATCGGAAAAGGAAAGCTCGCAAAGCTGTCGAATGACCGCGAAGATTTGCAGGCCTGCGCAAATAATTCCAAAGACAAACGTTTGAATCAACAGACAATCGAAAACTGTGGTCAAAAACTTTGCATAGCCCTTTACAATGGAAAAAAAAAAACAGAAACATCCCTCAATCATCTCAGATACGAATCATTCCTGAAATCTGCCGCCAAAACCAGAAATAATATGTCCAAATTACCGCCATCCGAATCATCGGCACGTCAACATTCATTGCGTGTGTTTTACCAAGTGCAAAAGTGGCTCGGAGTAGAGCTGAAGCCAACAGAATGGGGGGGGGGGGGGAACATCACGGTGCCTCGAACCTATCACCGCCGACGCATCACCCGCGCCACAGTCATTATTGAGAACAATTTCTTGCAAATGCAAAACGGGTTGTGCAGTAGCCTGCGGCTGTCGAAAAGCTGGACTGAATTGCACGCTGATCTGTGAGAATCGTAGTGTTGATTCGTGTACAAACGCCTCGAGCAACCAGATCGACGACAACGACAACGACGATGACCTTCTTGAAAATTCTCCTGTGGACCCAGAGAAGAGTTGCACTGACAACGAGACCGAAACTGAATGTTAAACTCAGAGTGAAACAGAATCTCGAGAGAATACGGACTTTGAACAGCCAACAAAAGGATTCAGATTAAAATAACGTCACAAATAATCATTCCATTTCCATTAGAATAAAAAATATCATAAAAAAATAAATAAAAACCTGTGGATCAGGTCTACTGAAGAAACTACATAAAAAAAAAAAAAAAAAACGCGCCGAGACCTTTACCTCTGCGGTGGTGTGGAAATGAGTTACGAGTCACTTTCGCCGTGCCTCTATGTTGAGAGCATTCCCGACCGTGATCCACACGGCGCACGAAAAACTTGTTCATACAAAATTTGTTGGAAATTGAGTCATCTGCAACTTTACCATTCAAATATTCCACTTATTTTCAATACAAATAGTCAAAAAATGGAAAAAACCGCGCCACTTTCCTAATTTTCTACACTTTTTGCTTATTGTTAGCGACAAATAATTTTTTCACAACAATATCGTTCAGATGAAAATTGTAGAGAATCAAAATCTCTGCAAATTCGTTTCCTCCCTTTTTTATCGAGAAATGCAAAATACGCGTGAAAATCGACGAAAACACAAAATCCAAGGCGTCGGCGCCAGACGCGGGGTGTGAGATAGAGAGGTGGATTAGGCCACGCCCATAACGGCGCCCCATAGTTGCCCTATACTACTTGCAGGTCACGCGTGATTTAAGATTAATATTAAGTGTTTTAGGCTGTGGCGTCAACTATCAAGATGGCCGATACCGAGTGTCAAACAATAACACTAGGCACATTGGACGAAGCTTTATTCTTTCAAATATTTTGGTAAAAAATAATTTCTTACCATAAGCGTTTCTTCATATTATTTTATTTTTCAGAATCTATTCAATAAAATTATAAAATCGATAAATTTGCATTCTAATAAGTAACAATTTTCGTAATTAAAATGAATAATCAATTATGTTGAAAGAAGTTCATATTCACACCGAAAATACTAACTTCGTCTGCGCTCACCGTATTTTCGTTTAAAAAAATGCTAACCGCCTTTTTTCTTTTTAAAAACATGATTTTCATTATTTTTACATTAAGAATTCTATTTTCAGGTATGTGCATAAATATATAGGTAATTATTTTTTATTTCATATTTTGCTTTTCGTGAAAAAACAGCTGGTAACCAGCTTCCTTGCCGGCGCCGGCAGTGCAGACTCCACCTTTTAATAAAAAAGAAGTACGTTTGTTGCGTTAATTTGAGACCGTATAATATAGTGTAATTAGTGTCTTTATTAACAGCATTTTGTGGCACTCGCATTTTGTATATTTCAACGCATGAATTTTTTATCTTCATTTTTGTTATTATTGACGCATAGCACAACAACTACTACTACTACTACTCTGTTCTGTTCTCAAATGGCAGCCGAGATGCTTTTTTCTTGAAAAGCCTTTGCTCATCGGTGTTTTACGATGTTGCATGAGGGATTTGTTTCGTAGGAAGTAGGGGGTGGGGGTAACGCAGGGTAGAGGAGTAGTGAAGGTGCTGTACTGGAACGTAGCAGGGTTAAAGAAGAAGGACGAGGAGTTCTGGCGGTATATCCAGGAATTTGATGTTGTTGGACTGGTAGAGACGTGGGTAGAAAGAAAGGAATGGGATAGAATAGAGCCAAAGCTACCAAGGGGGTATAGGTGGAGACTTCAGGAGGCGGTCAGAGTGAAGAAGAAAGGAAGGGCCAGTGGGGGAATTATAACTGGGGTTAGAGATGGATTAGAGGAAAAAGTTCATGGAGAGGAAGAGGGGGAGGGAGTGCAAATGAGGGAAATAAAAATAGGAGGGATAAAGTGTAAGTTTGTGACAGTGTACAACAAGGATGGGATGGAAAGAATTAAAGAAAGAGTGGAAGACCTGCTTGGCGGAAGAGAAGAGGGTATGGTGGTACTGGGTGGGGACTTTAATGCGAGAACGGGGAGCGAAGAGGGACTTTACAGGGAAGGGGAGAGCTTCGAGAGGAAATCGAAGGATAATGTAATAAATAAGGAGGGGGAGATTCTAAGGGACTGGATGGAGGATAGAGGGTGGGCAGTGGCCATCAGCCATTGAGTCTGTGGATAAGAGGTGAGGGTGGCAGAAGACAAGGCAGGGAAGAAGTCTCGATAGGGGAGAGGGTGACCTGGACGAGGGAGGCGGTGGAGAAGTATCAAGAGGAGCTAGGAAAGGTACGCTTTGGAGGGAAGTCGGTGGAAGAGATATGGGAGGAGTATACGCGATGGTGGTGGCAGAGAGATTGTGGAAGGATGTCGAGGGGAATGGAATATTGCCGGAGACGCAGGCGGGATTTAGGGCGGGTAGGAGTACTATCGACAATATGTACGTGATGCAGCACGTGGTGGATAGAGAATTAGCGAAGAAGGGGACGAGAGTGTACGCGTTTTTTGTGGATCTCAAAGCCGCGTTTCCATCGGTGGATAGGGGGAGGTTGTGGGAGGCAATGGAGGATAGGGGAGTAGAGAGAGGCCTAATTGAAAGGGTAAGGGAGATATATGAAGAGACCAAAGACAAGGTAAGAGGAGGGAAGGGGATTTCCGAGGGATTCTGGATGGATAGGGGTCTAAGGCAAGGGTGTCCACTTAGCCCAACGCTTTTTGCGATTTTAATTGCGGATATGGAAAGTAAGCTGGAGGCCGGGGTGGTAGGAGGAGTAAGGATAGGAGGGGTTAGAATTTGGTCACTAGCGTATGCAGATGACATAGTGTTGCTGGCAACCAGCGAGGAGGCCTTAAAGGAGATGATGAAGAGGTTGAGAAGATACTTGGATGAAAAGGGGTTAGAGCTGAATGCGGAAAAGTCCAAGGTTATGGTGTTCAGAAAAGGAGGGGGAAGGGATAAGGGAAGGGAGTGGAAGTGGAAGGGAAAGGAGGTACAGGAGGTGAAAGAGTTTGTGTACCTGGGCTTCGTGTTTCGAAGGAATGGGGGAGTGGAGGGTCACATAAAAGAGAGAGTGAGGAGGGCAAATGTGGTGATGAGGCAGGTGTGGGGGTTGGGAATGAAGTTATTCGCAGATGACTTTGGAAGGAGAATGAAATTGTTTGATTCACTAGTGATGAGTGTGCTATTGTATGGGGTAGAGGTGTGGAGGTGGAAGGAAAGTGAAGAGGTAAATAGAACGCAGGAGAGGTATGTAAAGTGGACCCTGGGGTTGGCAAGGAATACGCCTAATTATATTGTCAGTAGGGATGGGCGATTCTGAATCGATTCTTGAAAGATCGATCTTTTTTACTCAAAAGATCGATCTTTTGAATCGATTCTTTGCGGGTCGATTTTTTATTGGATCGATTCTTTACCCCCAGAATCGAAGAAGCGATTCTTTCATTTTCATTTATCTGTCCGTCCAATAGTTTCGTGACCGCGGCGTACATTTTTTATCTTTATTGCTCCTATAATTTTTCCTTTTGTGCCCCAGACTGCATCTCAATCTAAGCGCAAGCGCAGCCTGCGCTCAAAATGTTAATTATCAAAGTTTTGAAATGGAATAGACCTCTTTTTCTATCCTTTATTGTTAGAAAGGGAGGTCCGAAATTTTATGGCATCAAAGTTGCATGTGTAGGGAGCCGTCTAATTGGTTGACTTTTTTTACTTACGCGTGGCGAGACCATAGATTGTTCGATCATAACAGAATAGTATATTTGAGTATATTTTAGTAGACAATAGTAAATTATTTCCAATATAAATGAGAACAAATATTTCAGCATTTTTCCTGGTTTAGAAAGTTTTTTCTGAAAAAAGGAATAAACAGTGTCTAATTGTCGATCTTTAATCATTTTATTTGAAATTGAATAAATGTAATGGTTTATAGCTAAATATAAACTATTTAGGAAATTTTTACATCGATCTTAAAAGATCGATTCTTTCAAGATCGATTCTTCCGATTCGATTCTTTTGATGAATCGATCTTAATAAATTCGATCCTGGATCGATTCATGAATCGATCTTTTCGAGAGAATCGCCCATCCCTAATTGTCAGGAGGGAGACGGGCAGAACGAGTGTAGGAATTCTAGCAGGGAGCCGGGCGTGTAAATATGAGGAGAAATTTTTGGAAGAGGGGGGAAGTAGGCTGGTTAGGGAGTGTTGGTGGGAGAAGGAGAACAGGGGAGGGGGTGGGAAGATGGAGGCGGAGAGGGAACGGTATTTTAGAAAGAATGGATTGCAGATGGATGAAGTGAGAAGAATGCACGAGGAAGGAAGGAAGGTTCATGAATTGGTTAAGCAAGACAGCATGGAGAGAGAGAAGATAGAAGGGGAAGAGAGAATAAGAGAGTCAAGATTTAACGGGAACTATGTGTGGATTATGCCAAAGGCAAGAGCGCAATATTTGTGTGTGAAAGGAGAGAAAGGAAGTCAGGAACTTATAGCGAGGATGAGGTGTGGGTGTATGGAGGGTTTCAATAGGTTTTGGCTCTCTCGAGAGAAGAGGATGTGTGAACTGTGCGGAAAGGGGGAGGCAAGAGTGGAGCACTGGCTGGAGGAGTGCGGGGAGGTGGAAAGAAGTGAGATAAGCATGGAGGCATTGTTGCATGAAAAGGGGGAAAAAAGGGCAGTAGCATGGGTGAAGGGAGTGGTGGGTAAGATGGAGATGAAGAGAAGGAAGGAAGAAGAGGAGTGGAGAAGGAAAGATTGTAAATAGGAGAGAAAGTAGATATAAGTAAGATGTAAATATTGTGAATAGTAGATAAGTAATAGGTATTAGCTGCGGAAACAGAGGTTGGCAAGCGAGGCAATGCGAAAAAGTAGGGACATGCGAGCGAGGCGAGGCGAAGCGAGGAAGGCAAGGCGATACGAGCGTGCGGCTTAGAGATAAGGAATGGATGGATGTTAGTTTTTAAGGGTTAGTTTTAAGGAAATTCTGTAAAAAATGGATGTGTAAGCAAGTCAATTTTTTAAGGCCAGCAGGCTGAAAAATAAACGTTTATCTACTACTACTCTGTTCTGTTCTCAAATGGCAGCCGAGATGCTTTTTTCTTGAAAAGCCTTTGCTCATCGGTGTTTTACGATGTTGCATGAGTTTAAATAATATAATAAGTGAAGACACAGGACGTATACTTGGAACACGCATCGCAAATGCACGTGAGGTGTTGATTTCGAAATGCGCACCATTGTGTGCCCTCGAAATAAGGGGCCGTGCATAAATTACGTAACACAATTTTCCGACAATTCTGACCCCCCCCCCCCCTTGTAACGCTTTTTCCGACTTTTCCC